>CATIWQ010064450.1:0-28024 GCA_949673415.1 Euphorbia schlechtendalii | reverse complement strand
ACCGCGAATGGCATTTCTTCACAACACTTCTTGTAATTTCACCAATCTTTCACATCTTCAAATCTAAGCCAATTCTTCACATTCCACGCTACTTTTTGCAACTTTTCCACTCTTTTTCCATGTAATTCCACCTTAGTCCATTTTACTCCAAAGATTTACCTAGTATCTGCATTTGCATAAAAAAACAACTACATACCACGTGAAATATTTTGTATGAAGTATAAAAATGACTAAAACCATAGCGTTTATTATGCAAAATTATCATAATAATAAGTGTAATTATACACTTATCAACCATTCAGGCTTAAAACCTGAGTTTCAGTAACATGATGTGTAGATGTGCACATTTTATAAACCCGAGATTATCCTGAAGGGAGTTTGGACTGTTAAAGTTGATTTGTGTTCACCGGAATTTATTTTATCAACTTTAACAGTTCCCTGCTCGGGACAAAGTTGACAAATGTCGCGACTTACTTCTTTGGACACATATTTATTTTATGTCAATATTATTATGAAGTGTGTTAGAATACCCCCACAAAAGGAATAAAAATTATTCCTGGATAACCGGCCTATCTCACCTTTATGCCATTCGATCATTTTCACAAATAAAATTGACCAACATACGTGTAAATAAAAATGAACCAATTTTTATTTAAATTAACAACTTTAGATCATCGATATTTTAATTAGGCCACACGAGCCTTGCTAAAATCAAATCGAACATACGTGACATACTTTGTGCTAACCCTTGTGGATGTAGGTGAGATGTATGCCTATGATTTATTTTCCTTCGGGTATTGCAATTATTTTCACAAGAATTGTAACTAATAGATTAGGTGGGCGGTCGCGTCCCCAAAGTTTTGTAATTTATTAATTTACTTTCCGCATTTATTTACTACTTTGTGGATGGATTTACTGCTTTTTCTACACGTGTATCATGCACATAAACTCCAAAAATGGCATAAGTCCGAATATGCGTAATTAAGAAAGAACGGTTTTCAATAGATGTAATATAATGTGATCCAATAAGAAATAAGCAACTTATCCCGGATGCGAATCTCTATGTCTTGGTGGGCCATCCCCCAGACATTAAGCCTTATGGGACTTTAATTCTTAGAAAGCGCCAATCCAGGTGGCCACACTAAGAGACGGCGGATTCAGGTTTGACCGATCTAAAATGTTTTCGCTCTCTCTTTCAAACCTTTCACCGGGTCCCCGACCCGGTGCTTGCACTTGTCAAAACACCCCGGTGGACCGCGCTTCTCATATCCGCACGCTCTTGGCCCACTGCTTCGTGTTTTCCACTCACAATTGTACTAGCTCAAGAATTGACGGACTTGTCGTCCAAGCCCAGGGTAAATTTTCCTAAATTCAAACAGCACATGAGTGTTCCTAGTTACTCTCTATGTTTGAGGAGCTTGAGAAGATCCAAGGCAGCTTGTTGGTTATTTGAAATCACTTGGTAAAAGAGAGTTCCAAGAGCTTGGTTGTAAGATGGCACTAATCCTTAATGGGTTAATGGACTCTACAGCCCAACTTGGGGCAGTTGTTACATCTATCCCCACATCTACTATAATGGTAAATGCTGTTGCAGGTAAGATAAAGTGTAGCGTGGACGCTGCTACTGAGCAGCTGAGTCTCTTGAGTACCAACATCGCTACTCAAGTGACACAAATCCATGAGCTCAGACAAGAGCAGGAAAAAATAAAGAGGCTAACCAATCGCAAGATCGAGGGTGTCCTCAAGGAGGTAGAAACTACTAAGGATGTGAGCCAAAACATCGTGAAGTTGGTCGAAGCTGAGTCGAAGTTCTTATTGGTCTATGACATGAACAAGATGAAGTGGTGAAGCTGGACAAGGCCCCTATCATAAATCTTGATTCTCTCCACAATAAAATAGATACCATTCAGCGAGAGGTCAAAGAGCATGTAACGAAGAAAGTCTCCTCATTCCAGAAATTCCTTATGAAAGTAATGGGATTGATTTTTCCAGACATGCCTAAGCTAAGTTTGCCTCCGTCAGAGCCCCTCTACCTTGAGACTGAAATGACCATGCACACTAAGCTTAATGTCATAAAATCTAAAGTGGAAGATCTGCAGAAGATTATGGAAATCTTTGTTAAAGATGGTGGAACTGGAAGCTAAGGACATCGATTACACTGCAAAATGTATCGCATCCATTTGCCCCAAAGTCCTTGATATTGAATCTCAGCTGAAGATTGCACTGACAGCATCGGACTTCTGAGGCATTCTTTAGTGTTTTCAATAGTTTGCGAGTCAAGGCTTTGACTAGATATCTCACCTCTCCAAATGCCATCATCTTCTTCTTAGCGAGCTAAATAACCAAGAATTCCTCTCAACCTAGGGCAAGGAGCAACTAAAGCAAGAGATATCCATAGATAATTGGCCAATAAGAGAGTTTCCAAGCTACTCTCGATGCTTTTTAATGTCTTCCTTGATCAAATCATGCAAGGTTAGATAGCAAAGGGGGAGAAGGTAGCCGAAGATGCGCTCAGAATAGCAAATCTAAACAAGGGTTCTCTTCCAAGGCATCCACATCCGCTTCATCCTTCTCACCAGCAGCATAAGACCAATCAAGATAAGACTGCTAGCTCCTCCTCTTCAGCGCACAAGAAATAGTTTAGGCCATGTTCAATGTAGTTTAGAACTTGTAATAGGGCTTAGCTTGTAATCTTCGCTCAGGACATACTTTTTGTACTGACTAAGTCATTTTTTATATTTATAAATATTACAAGTTCCGACCTCAAGTTAAAATCTTCTTAACATTTTTAAACAATGTATGTTTCTGCTGTATATCTAAGGATGTTATGCAAGAAGTCATATAAGAGACAAAATATTTGAAGATAAGCTGAAGTATCAAATTGGCAAAACAAATTGAAGCTATGTTCTTGGAAGTGGTTGAGGACCTGACATGGTTGGCTAATATTGTCCCAATTGCAATGAAGGACAGTAAGGTCAGAGTTTGTGTAGATTTAAGGGATCTAAATAAAGCCTCCCCAAAGGACGATTTACTCTACCCCCATAGATGTTCTAATTGACAATGCAGCAAGGGAAGCTATGTATTCCCTTCATTGATAGTTTTTCAAGCTATAATCAGATACTGATGGCTATAATGGACAAAGTCAAGATAGCTTTCATCACGGAATGGGGCGTATACTGCTACAAGGTAATGCCATTTGGTTTGAAAAACTCTGGCATAACATAACAGCGGGCTGTGATAACCCTATTTCATGACACGATCCATAACGAAGTGGAAGGTTATGTTGATGATATGCTCGTCAAATCCAACACAGAGAAGAACATCTAGTTATCTTAGACAAATTCCTCAACAGGATCGTGAAGTACAATCTACGCTTGAACCCGAAAACGTGGATATTTGGGGTAACTTCAGGGAAGCTTCTGGGGCACATAGTTAGTGAAAAAGGAATTGATTTGGATCCTTATTAAAGCAAAGCCATTAAGGAAATGCCAACGCCAAAAATAGAGAAAGAAGTCTTATCATTTCTAGGGCCCATATAGAACGTCAATATATTCATCACCAGACTCACCACCATATGCGAATCGATTTTCAAACTATTACGAAAAGACCAATAAGTCATTTGTAACTACCAATGTTAGGTTGCGTTTGACAAAATCAAACAAAACTTGTTAAACCCACCCGTCCTCCACCCACTAGAACCTGAGAAAACCCCTAATCCTATACCTAGCGATTGAGGAATCCTCGATTGGAGCTATGCTTATGCAAGAACACAAAGATAGGAGTGAGCACGTAGTCTACTACATGAGTAAGAAACTAATCGAATATGAGTCCCGCTACACACTGGTCGAGAAAATCTATACATTGATGTTTTGGTTGACAAAGAAGCTATGCCACTACTTCCAATCTTACAGAATAAAAGCTGTCATGAAGATCGACCCAATGAAATACTTATGCCAATCACCAACATTGGCCGGGAAACTCTCAAGATGGTTATTGCTATTATCTAAATTTGACATCAAATATGTGACCATGAAAGTCACTAAGGGTGAGAATTCACCGAATTCTTGGCAAATAAACCTTGAACTTTGATTACATTGAAGACCTAGAATTCCTGGATGAACAACTAGCATTGGTAGAGGATGCCCATACAGAGTGGAATATGTTCTTCGATGGCGCAATGAACACAAATGGGGCTGGCGTAGGTGTCTTCTTGATAACCCTGCAAAACGAAGTCATACCTCTTTCCAACCGATTGGAATTCCAAGTAACAAATAATGGTGCCGAATAGGAGGCTTGTCTATTTGGGTTGGAGGTACTTCAGAAGGTGTGAGCAAAAGAAGTTTTGGTTATAAGACAAGTTACAGGCGATTGGGAGATAAGGGAAGAATCACTTCGCACTTATGTGGAAGCAGTATGGAAGGCCTCACAAAAATTTTCAAAGTGCGTAAGGGATGAAAACCAAATGGTCGATGCACTTACTATGCTTCCATCAATATGGGAAGGCCCCCAAACTCAATCAATTAAGCCAATTGTACTACAAACAGCTAAAAAACCTTTCTACTGTTGTCTAGTGGAGTCCAAGCATGAGCAAGACAAATGGTAGTTGGTTCTTCGACATCGTTAAATTTCTGCACACCGCGGAATACCAGAGGGCGCAACAGACTTAGAAAGTACTTCATTACATCGATTGGCAGTGCCATTCTCATTAGTAGATGGGGATATGCTCAAACGCACACTTAAAGGGCTATTACTGAGATGTCTCTCTAAACAAGAGCCCTACTGGTCATACGGTGAATGCATGTGGGAGATATTAGGCTATACATGAATGAAATATCACTTGCAAAGAAAATACATCGCCCAAGGATATTACTGGACAACATGGTCTCAAACTGTGTAGCTGAAGTGCGAAAATGCCACGATTACCAAATTCATGGTTATATAATTCATCTACCTCCATCTGAGCTTAATAGCTTATCCACTCCTTGGCCATTCTCAGCGTGGGGTATCGACATCATTGGTGAGATTCTGCCGAGCTCGACTAATGGACATCGCTTTATCATAGTAGTGGTCGATTACTTTTTCAAATGGGTAGAGGTTGAATCTTACACTAATATCATTGCTAAGAAGATGGCCAAGTTCATTGAAAAGCATATCTTCACTCGATATGGTATCTCGCATCACATGGTATTAATAATGGGGTTCAATTCCAAGGAGCTACATCAGACCTAATGGAGAAATATGGGATCGAGCACCATCGAGCATCACCATACAAACCACAAGCCAATGGGGCACTAGAGGCAGCTAACAAATTGATCAAGAAAATTTTAAGCAAAATGGTTGTTACCTACAGGGATTGGGCTAACAAGTTACCATTTGCAGTATGGGGGTATAGAACCAGTGTCAGAAATTTTACTGGACAAACCTTGTTCTCATTAGTATACGGGATGAAAGCGGTACTGCTAGTTGAGATGGAAGTGAAATCCCTTCGAGTAGCCCTAGAAGAGAGATTAAAGGAGTCCGATTGTGCAAGTGCATGGTCCGAGTAGTTGAACATGATAGATGAACAACGTTTGAAAGCGTTAGAACACTTATAGATGTATCAACAGTGCATGGCTAGGGCAAACAATAACTGGGTTAAATTTGGAAGCCAACCTTTGAAAACCGGATATCTGGTTTTGAAGCAAATGAGACCGTCAAATTTGGATGTTCACGGAAAATTCAGTCCAAATTGAGAAAGTCCCTATGTTGTGAAGAAAAGTTTACGCAAATGAGCTGTCAAGATCATGGACATGGATGGGAACAAATTCATTAACCCGATTAATCATGATAAGCTCAAGCTTTACCACGTCTAAGGGTAAAAGAAATAAATTAGAAAAGAGGTACACAAAAAAGAGAGAAAAATGTCCGACAGTTGGCACTTGGCTAGCTAGGCAACAATTAGGACCGTTCTTTATGGAAAAATATTAAGAGTCCGTTAAGTCGAAAACCTCAGGAAAAAATTAGGGCAATGTGATGAATAGAGGGACCACGAGTTAGAAAACCTATTCTAGGCTAGCTGGTGGCAAGATTCAAATCATTGGAAAATTCGTACCCTTGTTAATATCATTAATGAAATGTTATTGTTGTTATAAGATTTATGTTTATGTCATATGAATGTACACGTGTAGAATATCACAAGTAAACAAAATAAATTTTGATAAAATACCATAATGTCGAAAGTAATTCAAATGACCAAACACGTTAGTCTAGAAAGTAAATCAATGACTGTTAGTAGGGTCAAATAATGACAGGCGCGTGTAGGCCACGCAACACCCCCAGGCGGAATATATCCGCCTGAAGCGGTGAAAGATATTACAACAAGGTTTGGAATGCTCCTGCTAATCCAGGCGGATCTCATTCGCCCTGAGAGAAGCCTTAGTGATCATCTAGACGGACCTAGTTTGCCCCAAATTTATAGTAAACCAAGTCTTCCCCCATTCTTAAAGAAATTTCGAGGCGGCCATTAAGCTGAGTCGGCTTATCCGCTTGAATCGACCCAACGCCTCGGGCACACAGAGTCCAATTAAGAGTTTAAGTCCACAAAGAGACCTCAATAGTTGGAACTCCCAATTTAGATAAACTTTATCTTATCAACAAGATAAAGATTCACTAAAGCTAGAACTCTAGTTGATTCACTTTATTGGATGAGACTAGGAGTCATTCAAAGAGTATAAAAAGACCCTTTGGGTCACCACGCAAAGGTACGTATTCGAAAAACACTAAAAACTCCCTGCCTCCTCTCTTAAATCATAACTTAAGCATCGGAGAGGCTACGCCGATCACGCGGCTAGTCCCCTATAGCGACGGTTGTTATTTTATAATAACCTTCAGACCACAACAAAGAGGAGCATTATAGTCAACTTCAATCAGCAAGTTAGTGTATGGAACCCCGTTCCAGGCTAATTTAACATTGGTGCGGTAAGCGTGGACTTAATTTACTTGCTCAGGCGAGAATCTCATTTCACACAAACATTTTAATAATCGGAAAATTTTAGTTTCTAGTCAATCTCAAATGGCTCACAACGGAATAAGCAATCATCCCCCAACCACAAGGATAAATGTCACAGGGGTGCCACCGCCTAAGACTGACGAACAACCCGAATGTGACAGACCCGTTGGAGGAGATAACCCACTCCTCCAATTGCAGCAAAAATACAAAATTACCTAAGAAGAGATGGAGGCATATCGAAAATCCATTGTTAAGGCGTACATCTCTTCCAGCGTGATATACAAAGATCTGAGCAAGGCTAGTTTGGTCATATCCAGGCAAAATACAGTACCACCTCGTAACTTGATCGACGATTTTGACAGCGCATCACAAGGGCTTATGCCACCCCACCTCCACAACATCACCCAGCCACCTTTCACGCCCATCATCCCTCACACAAATCCCCAGATCGCTTCCACCACACTCTCGATAACCTTGGATATCATAACCACGTAGCCCATGGAGCTTAACTCAGTTGGACAATCAACATAGTTATCATTACTCCAGGGATTAGTTACGGTAATGAAAAATGGTCAGATTCCGCCTGGAGACATCTGGCCAATGCAGGCCGCCATCCAAGGATTATGAACAAGCACGCAGCCTAAACAGATCCTAAAAGCTAGAACTTTAAAGTGGCCTATCGAGCAGGAAAGTGAAAAAGAAGATGACCCAGAGTTTAAGAAGAAAGCCAAGAAGGTTTTTGCAAAGTTGGTTGTACATTATCAGGAGGTAACAAAGAGAACCAATTTCTCACCATTCAAGAAAATATCCTCGACCATACCCTGCCCATGCTCGTCTACATACTTACTTTTGATAAATACATGGGAAAAGATGATCCAAATTATCAGGCTGCTTACTTTAAGAATCGAATGGAAATGGCTAGAGCAACTGAAGCATATATATGCTGATACTTTTTAGCCACATTGGGCAGACCTAAGCCTGATGGTTCACCTCTCTACCCCCTAACTCCAAAAGGAGCTGGGACAAATTGAGTGACGCATTCTGCAAACATTTTTTGGGCTCTGCTATGGCTGGATTGTTAACAAGGAGCCTACATGAAATTGTGCAAGGCCCTGAGGAAAGCCTCCGTGATTACTACAATCACTTCAATGAAGCCTGCCTGGACGTACATGACTTGGATTTCCGCACCGCCAAAGAGGCAATGTTGAAAAGCGTTCAGAGTCGAGAGCTTAGGAACACAATCCTCACCAGGCATCCCAAAAGCCTCAAAAAAATGCTTGTATGGCCAAAGATTTGATTCTAGCAGATGAAATAAATTTCAACCGAAGTAAAGAAAGTTGGGGCAGGGAAACAAAGAGAGAGGCTAGACCCAGATTTGATGATAGAAGGTGGAAAAGTTGAGACGAATCTAGTCGAGGCAGATATCTTGAAGAAGACTGCCCTAGGTTGAATGCACCTTTGAGTCATATACTAGTAGCTATCAAAAAGAGCCCAGAGAGAAAAAACATTTGTTTCCCTAAAATCCCTGATGGAGTCTCTTTGGGACGGGATTTGAACAAATACGACGATTATCACAAAGCTAAAGGTCATCACACGGATGAGTGAAGATCGCTGGCTGAAATAGTACATGAACTGATCCAAGTTGGTAAGTTTAGCCAATTCGTGAAAGGAATCACCAAGAGGCATGAAAGGAGAGAGGGAAGAGAAGATGAGAGAGAAGATGACTCGAATAAAAAGTCTTGTTGAATAAAAGGAGTAATAATGGTGATCGCAGGCAGGCTAGAATTGGAGTCACCCAAAAAGAAAGCCGTTCATGAAAAATTCGTTAATAAAAAAATAGCATGCTGACCCCATAATCGTCGAAGCAACAATAGAAAATTTCACGGTAAGAAGTATCCTTTTGGACATTGGTAGTTTGATGAATATCATCACCAATAGTGTTATCAAGAAACTGGGAGTACATCACTCTCGAATTCGAGCTGAATGCTCACCACTCATCAGGATTAATGGATAACCCATACAATCCTTGGGAGAAGTTACATAATCCTTGGGAGAAGTTACATTGGAGGTGTAAATGGGAAGTCTCAAACAAAAATTCCGTGGGAAAGTAGAGTTTACCATCGCTGACATCTCAGTGGGCTTCAATATCATATTGGGCAGACCTTTCCAAACTGAAACCCGCATGCTCATCTCCCTAATGGACTTGGTGTTTCACATACCAACTACAAAAGGGACCATGGTAATAATTGGCTACCCCCAGGTAGCTCAAGAAGCATACGTGGCCTCATTGCGTAGAGAGTCACTCCTGGTAGAAGAGGAGCTTGAGACTGACCGACTAGAGAAAATCAAGGCGGTTGAGGAGTTGGAAGAGCTCAAAGTTGGCCCAGAACGCTCGCTTAAAATTAAGAGAAGCCTTTGCAACTATGCAAAGGTAGAAATAATTTGCGCCCTAATAGACCAACATCATGTCTTTTCATGGTCATCAAAAGATCACGTAGGCGTTAAACCTGAGGTTCTGCAACACAGGCTGAATTTGAACCCAAGCGCCGAGCCAATCATCCAAAAGAAGAGAAAACATAAGCCCAAAAGGTAGCGGGCCATCGAAGAAGAGGTAGGAAAACTCTTGAAAGACGGGCACATCAGGGAGGTCCATTATGCGAATTGGTTGTCCAATGTTTTGCTAGTGAAAAAACCAAGTGGAGCTTGCAAAATGTGTGTAAACTTCACTGATGTAAACAAAGCCACTCTAAAGGATGCTTACCCACTCCCAAGTATGGATACGCAACGGCAAGCTATGTAGTCTACTCGTTGTTAGACGCCAAGTGTAGGTATAACCAAATACACATGCACCCCGCTGATGAAGGAAAAACATCCTTCATAACCCACCAAGGCACTTACTGTTACACGGTCATGCCCTTTGGTTTGAAGAATGTGGGTGTAACATATCAAAGGTTGATCAATGAAATGTTTCGAGATGAGATAGGAAAATCAGTAGAGGTTTACATCGACGATATGATAATAAAGAGCAAAAGCGAGGCGGAACATGCAGAAGACATCCGAAGGGTTTTCAAAGTATTGCAAGAATACCACCCGAAACTCAACTTGGAAAAATGCACATTTGGAGTAAAAGGTGGAAAATTCTTGGGGTTCATGATTTCCCAACGAGGGATAGAGGCCAACCAAGAAAAAATCAAGGCAATTCTGAAAATGGAACCTCTTTGAACCCTAAATGAAGTCCAAATGTTAAATGGTAGAGTCAATGCTTTGGGAAGATTTATATCTTTCTCAGCCAAAAGGTGCATACCTTTCTACAAGGCAATAAAGAAAGATAAAGACTTCGATTGGGATCAACCCTGCCAGGTGGCTTTCAAAGAGCTAAAGAAATTCCTGGGAAAACCACCACTCCTCAATACACCCCAGCCGGATGACACATTGTATATGTACCTGGTCGCTTATGATGAGGTGGTAGGAATAGTGCTGATTCGAGAGGAAGGACAAGACCAAATACCGATTTACTACACTAGGAAAGTAATGAGGAACGCCAAGCACAGATACCCTCGGATTGAAAAACTAGCTTTGGCATTGATCTCAACCTCCACTAGATAAAGACCCTACTTACAGGCCCACATAGTTATAGTGAGGACTAATTTCCAGCTAAAAGTCCTCAAACGGCTTGAAACATCAGTGAGATTGGCCGAATGGGCTAACCGATTGAGGGAGGATGACATAATATTTGAAAGCAGAAGCGCCATGAAAGCTCAAGTTCTGGAGGACTTTGTTGTGGAATTCGGGGGGCTCGAACCCGCCAAAGAAATCAAAACTGAAGAATGGGAAATCCTGGTGGATGAAGCATCCTCTCACGAAGGAGCCGGAGTCGACGTATACATTCAAGGCCTCGGAAAAATCAGATTTTCCTATGCAGCCAAACTAGCCTTCCACGCGACCAACAACGTGGCAAAATATGAGGCAGTTATCAAAGGGCTAGTGCTAGCCCGAGAGATATCACCAGATCGATTATTGCTCAAAAGTGACTTAAGGCTGGTCGCAAACCAAATTAATCAAAACTTCGAAACAAAAGATGTAGAAATGGCAAAGTATCTCTCAAAGGTAAGAACTCTTATAGAGGTACTAGAGTCAAAAGGAGTAGCCTGGAAAACTAAACATATTCCCATGCAAGAAAATGAGCGGGCCGATGAATTAGCTAAGGCAGCTTCTAGCAAAGAAGAATGGAAAAACCTCACATGCCCGTATGAGGTAATCACCCACCCAAACAATGAAATGGAGGTAAGCTTATTAATACAGCAAAGAGATCTCGGGTGGATGAAATTCATCTACGATTACCTTGCCACAAACAAATTGCCTGACAATAAGATCGAGTCTACCAGAACTATAAAGAAAGCCATGCGCTTTTGTTTACTAAACAGGGAGCTTTACAAAAAATCATACTCCGATGCTTGGAAAAAGTGCATAACGGCTCAAGAAGGAACCAATATTTTACAAGAACACCGTGAAGGAGAGTGTGGCTCCCGCCAAGCGGTAGTGACATGTGTCAGGAGAGCAAGTCTCACTTGCTTTTATTGGGAGTCTATGAACTTGGACATGAAGACATACGTCAAGTCCGACCACCAATGTCAAATCAATGCATAAAAGTCTCACATCCCTCATATAATACAGCTTCCCCTTCTGACCGCCCGGCCATTCGCAACATGGGGAATTAACATTGCAGGACCTCTTCCTGCAGCAAGCGAACAAAGAAAATGGATCCTAGTGGCCATTAACCATTTCACAAAATGGGTTGAGGCGGTCGTTCTCACCAGTATCACGCTGGAACGCTTTTGTCAAAAAGAACATCATTATGCGATTTATAGTACCACACCAAATCATCTCATACAATGGTACACAATTCACATCCAGCAAGTTCCAAGAATTTTGCAAGGAGTTGAAGATTGAGACCCACTTTAGCTTAGTGGCTTACCCATATACTAACGGCCAGAGGAAATTACAAATAAAATGCTCGTTCAAGGAATAAAGAAAAGAGTGGTGGAAAGAAAGGGAGTCTGGTCGAACGAGTTGGTTAATGTTCTATGAGCATACCGAACAACCCCATGCACATATACCGGAGAAACACCATTTTCAATGGTCTATGGGGTCGATGCAGTTCTACCCATCGAAATCAGTCCACCATCTGACCGAGTGGCCTACTACACGGAGAAAGAGAACGACATCAACATGAGATATCATCTTAACGATCTACAAGAGAAACAGGAAAGGGCACGCATCCCTATGGCCACCTACAAAGCTAGGATCGCCAAATACCATGACAGGAAGGTCAGAGAAATCCGCCTCCAAGAAGGCGACATGGTCCTCAAGGACGCAACCGCCTCACAGGTGCGAGAAGGAAAAGGCAAGCTGGGGGTGAATTGGGAAGGCTCCTATAAAGTTTCACAAGTTATCGGACCAGTAACCAAAAAGTTACAGACCATGGAAGGAAAGGAGGTCCCAAGAACATGGAACATAGCAAAGCTTAGGCCATATTACATGGCTTACGACTCTTAGAGGGATCTAGGCGGTCGTACTCTTTTCCTTTTAAGGACTTTTCCCAATAGGTTTGTCCTAAAAGTTTTTAACGATGTGGCGCCCCCTTAGAAGAGATAGATGATCGGATACGTAGAATTCCCGGATGTACTTTTTAATTTATTCAATAAAAAGTAATTAATTTCAAAACGTGCACATTTAAGTATTGATCAAACTTTGAGATTGCACAAAAAATTAAATGAAAGCGATTAAAATATTCAGCCGGCCAAAACGCATAAGACCTAAATATCATAAAATGGCAAACATAAGGCCATTGATGCGGCTCAAACCTATAAATTACAAAAAGGCAAAACGAGGCCATTAAGGTGGCTCAAACGCATAAGACTTATAAAATTACAAAATGGAAAACATGAGGCCATTAAGGTGGCTCAAACGCATAAGACCTATAAAATTACAAAATGGTAAACACAAGGCCATCAAGGTGGCTCAAACGCATAAGACCTATAAAATTACAAAATGCCAAATATAAGGCCATTGAGGCGGCTTAAACGCATAAGACCTATAAAATTACAAAAAATGGCAGAAACGATACCATAAGGCATTCAGGCGGCCAATACGCATAAGATATAAAATGGCATGCACAAGGAATAGGAAGGCATAATAAAGACAAAATACATTCAGATACCATCTCCTCCTCATCCGGTTCGTTGGGATACTTCACTCCCTTCAAAAGATATTCAGGGAGATCCTGTTGGCGAGCTCGACAAGCCTCAAAAACCAGGCGGCCATACTCATGGCCATCCAGCGCCATATTAAGCATAGCTTGGCTATAGTCGGAGACAACTTTAGGAACTTCCACCTCGTATTTCGTGACAATGTTTTGTAAATTATCCCAAGCTGAAGCTAACTCCTTAGCCTTCTCTTGGGCCCCCTCTGCTATCTTATTGGCCTCCCCAAGCTGTCAAGCCATCTCGCTCTTGGCCACCTCAAGCTCCATGACCTTCTTATTGATGTTCTCTAGCTCGCGAGAAGTAAGCTCATGAGTCCGTTCGAGCCTCGCCACATCTTGGCTCTTTCGAGTCATCTCAGCCGCCCGAGATGCAATCTAAGAAAGCCAACACGACATCAATAAAAAAACAAAAACATTAAGCAGCAAATGACATACGAAGGAGGTAAATACCTCAGTGGACATCATAAATAAAGTTTTAGGTGACTAGAGCAATGACTCGGCCACCAAGTCATCCTTCTCAGCAGGAAGATGCAAAATTATCCTCAAGACATTCTAGATTGAGGTGGTCTAGATAGAAGGATTACCCTCCCCCGTAAATGATAGCAGGTCTTCTCGGATAGACTCTGAACTCACCTGCCTAGAAGAATTGGCAGGGATACCCAAGTGGGCATTCTAAAATGGGAACAGATTTAGTACCATGAAAACAAATAAAAATAATAATTACATTAATTCCTTACTGGTTGGAGGGAAGCCTCTCCGCTCCCAAAAGGTGAAGGCGGCTCCGCGAAGGATCCAGGAACCTCCTCAGTAGCATGAGCCTTGCTCTTCCTTTTACACTTGCTAGGATCTCCGCCTCGTATGCCATGAAATGCATCAACAAGCCCATGCTCAACTCATTCAGTGGGGTGTTTGTTACCCTTTGACACCTTTGCAGCTTGTTGCACAAGATCACCAACCGAAGGAAAATTAAACACTAAAAAGAAAGAAATACAAATGAATACCTGGAAAAACTTGTGGCCCAAAGTGATAAATTAGATCCAGGTGACCCGGCTCAATAATCCTAATATTCTTGGCCATTGCCCAACTAATGTTCTAGCATGGCCACATCCCTTTCCTAAGGGCCTTAAAAGCCTCTACCCTAACATCTGAGCTGGCAAAGTTGCAAGATAAGTCAGGGGAAAGGTTCCACTCAGTGGGGAATTATGGATGGCGATCCTCTTGTTTAAATGAAAATAAAATAACTCTTGAAGTTCTTCATTGAATCCACCTTTATCATGAATGTGTAGAAGCTGCCTCAATGAGCAAAGTGATATAAGTCCTCACTGGCAGTCTTCCTTGTCGAAGTAATTTGCCTGAAGAACTCGGCATCGAAACGCATCTCCAAGCCTGTACAAATAAGATAATGTCCTACCAAATCTATCCAGGCATTGGGATGAATTTGAGCCGGACTTAGGTGGAAGGTTCTTAAAACCTCATACAGACCCTCGGGTAGTGGGTAGACAAACCCGGACCAAATTTGGTCCATGTAAATACCAAAAAACCCCTCAAGCAGAAGAGTGATCCGCTGTTCCTTGAAGGGAAGCACTATCTCACATTCCTTGAGCCAGGGGAAAACTTCCATCTCAAAATCCAGATCAACGGGGTCCTGAACCTCGATCAGCTCGACGCAGGGTGTTCTATTCAATGTCTCCCTAGCTCTTCCTTTCCCCTAGCCAAGGTCTCGGAGCGGGTAGCCACATGTCACCTCATGGGGTGAGCCACACCTCTCTTCATTGTACGAGTACGAGATGAAACCCCAATGGTTTGGTGGGGCGGGGCTAGTGAAAATAAACCCATCTCTTCATCTAGTTTAGCCCAGGTCAAAGCAGAAGAGGATTGGGATGACAAGGCGGACTCACTATGGGACGCTCGATTCTCATCTGACTCAGACATGGCTTCAATTTGAGGGGCTACCCTAGAGGTTGAGATATAGTTAGTATAGTCTATGTTCAAAGGTTTGAAGTATTTGGCCTTCATCTCAGCTAAATCCCTACTAAATTGGCTACTAGTGGAGGAGGCAGAATTAGTCATTGCCACCTATTAAAAATCCTAATCAGTTAAAAGATATCCTAAAGAATCCTAAGTCAGCTCGAGGCGGTACAAACAATATTCAAATTACCTACGTTGGTATTTCAGATCTAAATAGCAAGAAGAAGGGATAAACAACATTCATATCAATTGAATAGACATTTTAGATCTAGCAAATGTTTTACACATGAACAAGCAATTCTGGAAAACAGAGATGCAAGCAATTCTGGGAAAAGCTGATACAAAACACAAAATTTGTTTATGTACCAATTGATCAGGGCATGACTAAACAACCATTAACGAAGTATTAGGGGGGTAAACAAGAATGAAATTAACATCTGAACATCTCAGAAGTCAAAATAGCAACAGATGAACAAAGCGAAGAACCAACAATGTATCATTTTTGTGGAAAAGCAACAAATAATGAATCAATGATAAAAGTAAAACAAAAGATGGGAACTTACTTGTATAAGAGAATACGCCTGATTGGAGAAGCTTGAGAAAGGGAGAGATGATTGATAGAGCTTGATGAAGAAGAGCACAAAATTTCTGGAGAAGAAAAGAGTTTACAGAAATGATGAAAAGAAAAAACAAAACCCTTATATAGAAGATGAAATGACATATGAAGGGACACTTTTCCCATGCGTGACGCGTGGCGTGTTGTATGCCTCACATTCAAAATTTGAAAAGACGTGAATTTTTCATTTTATCGCTCAAGACACGTAAGCCCTAGATCTGAAATGTGTTGATAAATCCAGCTGGACCAGGCGGATCCCAAGCATAAGCTCTTGAAGAAGCTCTAACACTGATGAGGGGACTTCTATTAATAGGGTCAAATAATGACAGGTGCGTATAGGCCATGCAACACCCCTAGGAAGAATATATCCACCTGAAACGGTGCAAGATATTACAGCAAGGCTAGGAATGCTCCTGCTAATCTAGGCGGATCCCATCTGCCCCAAGAGAAGCCTCGGTGATCATCCGGGCAGACTGAGTCTGCCCCAAATTTGGATGAGACCAAGTCTTCCCCAATCTCAGAGAAATGTCAAAGCGGTCACTAAGTTGAGTCAGCTTATCCTCCTGAACCGACCCCGACGCCTCGGGAGCATAGAGTCCGATTAAGAGTTTAAGTCCACAAAGAGACCTCAATAGTTGGAACTCCCAATTCAAATGAACTTTATGTCATCAACAAGATAAAGATTCACTAAAGCTAGAACTCTAATTGATTCACTTTATTGGATCGGACTAGGAGATGTTCAAAGAGTATAAAAAGACCATTTGGGTCACCACGGAAAGGTATGTATTCTAAAAACACTAAAAACTCCCTGCCTCCTCTCTTAAATCCGATCTAACTTAAGAATCAGAGTGGCTATGCCGGTCACCTAGCTAGTCCCCCATAGGGATGGTTGTTATTTTCCAAGAACCTTCTGACCACAACAAAGAGGAGCATTGGAGTTAACTTCAGTCAGTAAGTTAGGGCGTGGAACCCTATTCCAGGCTAATTTAACAATGACCAAATAACAATATAGATCTGTGAATGCCAATCATCCCATCGAGCACGCTTCCTTGAAGTATGAGGGAGAGGGTCCAAGCTGTCCTTGTCTCTCTCCCACTCACGTGACACCTTAAGATGTTGGTCAGTGTTAGGCAGACTCTTGATCTCGTCTAACCACTCGAGGTAGAACTCATCGGTATCTGTAGTCTCTAGAGAAATATAGTCCAGTGTGACAATGGTGGCACTTGCCTAAAGTCTTCGTATAGCGTCGGGTGTGTTAAGACCAAAGTCATGGAAATGGGTCGAACATAGAATGTCTTCGAACTCGCTGCTGGCGCCCGTACTGCCTACACAGACATGAAGGGAAATAAGCGGTAACCCAAATCATGAACATTTGTAGCCATAAATGAAATCTCCAACTAAAGGCTAAGCCAGTGGACCTTGGAAGCTTGATAAGGTCCCAGAATCTCAATACAAGCCTCTTCACTCAACAAGTGATGGTCCTTCCTAACGAATCCCCTAAGACAATAATGCGAAGGAAGATATCGAGCCTTTCCCAAGCGAAGATCACTGGTCAAGCGAAGCTTCTCTAATAACCACACCTACATGAATTTTGTTTAAATAAGTAGTGAAAATAAAAAAGAAAAGGGGTAAAAAGGAAAATTACCTCAAGTAAGGCATAGGGATCACCCACTAAGTCTAGGTTCACTAAAGCAGCATCTAGATGAATCAAACTCTCTGCTAAGGCTAGAGCCGCAGGAGATAGACTTGTAGAAAGTGGATCAATGACAAACAGCAAGCGGGATGGGGCAACTATTCCAACTTCACAAATGAACTCCGCCAGAAGAAGTAAGGCCACCATAAAGGGCTACACTAGATTAGAGCTAGGCGTAGACTCGCACCATCTAAGAACAGGATCGACTCAAAAACCTACGATGTCAAGAGTAGCTGATAGAAAGAGCTTGCTGGACTCCATGTTCAAGAAGCCTCGTAGCTTGTCCTCACCCCTGAACTGAAAGGAAGGGAATGCAAAAGACAGCCTCACTAGGAATAATGGTGTCGGGTTCTCCAGAAAGGGAAGCCCAGGATAGCATGATATTCCTCGACCTAGGGGCAAATCTCAAAGTTTACAACATGAAAGACACAGGTAGTAGGATCTTAGAGCATCAAGACATCATGAATGAAGGCTATGTTCACAAGTATAGAACAAGGTATTGAAGACCTCACAGCCCAAAGCTCTCGAGCTTTCCCAAATCGAGCCCCAAGATGGTGCAGAGATAAGCCCTAAGACGCTCATTATAAGTCGACATCGGCGAAAAAGAGCTAAAGGAAATCCCTCAAGACCGGTGTTACCTACACACATCAACCATAGACATTAGCATAACATATTCATTCATTCATGCGTACATGTAAAAGCATCCAAAAATAAGCAACCATAAAAAATGCAACAAGTGAGTTCCCGACATGCAGACAGCCAAAGTCCCCTTCTCTTTTCATAGAATCAAAGATTTTTTAAAATGCTACAAGGGAAGCTATCTAAAAATCCAGTTTAAAAAAGAAATAAAAATAAGGCGGTTAAAATAAGAGCTCTTAAAAAAGCATCACCTATACGTCATCTCCACCCACTAGATCTCAGGGCACCATAGTAGATATCTCAAAATCTTCACCACATAGACTCCCAGTAGTGCTATCGGTCGGACCAAATGCAGGAGTAGGTTGTAAAGCATCGAGAAAGCCAGTGTCCTAATAAGGGGTAAGTAACGGCTTAGTGTCTAGGTCGTCAAGTAGAGCGATAAGGTAAACGCAAGTGTGAGCAAAGGATTTCACACCAGCTCGCGCATTCAATGATGATAGCTTTTTAGGATTTTATCCTTGAATCACACAATTTTTGAGTATCTAGATGTATTCGAACGAGAATCTTCCTCGTCTTTGAATTCAAAAGGACGTCTTTAATAAAATTATTTAATTTTTTCCTTTAAATTCAGCAATTAATTAAAAAAATATGAAAATACACAAAAACTGCGAAAACACCGTAGAAAACTGGATCCGGAGACTGTGTCACCAAACCTTGGCGAGCAAGCCTTGCCAAACTCTTTGGTGAGGCTTCCCTCGCTAAGCCCGCTAGCGAGGCTCCTCGCCAGAGGTCTCTGGCGAGCTCGCTAGAGTCTTTGATGAGCCTCACCAGAGACTTGGCGAGGAGGCTTGCTGGAAATATATGGGATCGAAAATTTTCAGAAAAGATATAGCTTTTACAATTACATCAAATTCTGAGAACTAGACGAATATTTTTCAAACTTTTACAACAACTTTTTTACCTAAACAAAAGGATGAGGAGGACTTCCAAAGGCAGATCGGATATCTTCGAAGTTGATTCATTCCGTAAGGGTAAGCCTCTGAGTTCCTAGAATTGCTAATTCCATTCTTTCGATGCTTCATTTCTTCTTCTTATTTCATCTGTGGACCTAGGATTTTCATTATTTTTATTTTATTCCAATGTTGTAATTCTTCATCATCTATATTTATTTATTAAAGGAGATGTATGTTAGAATACCCCCACGAACGGAATAAAACATATTCCGGGATAATAGTCCTCACCACTTTACCATACGAGCAATTTCATTAATTAAAATGAGCAACTAATTTTCTAATAAAATGAATTGTTTTATTTAAATAACAAATCCATTGTTTTTTTACATAGGCCACGTGGGCCTCTTTAAATTCGAAATCAAACATAGGTGAAACAATTTATGATATCCCCTGTGCTAACCTTTGTGGATGCAGGCAGATTAAGATTAGATGTATGTTTAGAATTTTAATTTTCCTTCGGGCATTGCAATTTCTTTTTTTTTGGTAAATGTAATTAATAAATTAGGTGGGCGGTTGCATCCCCTGAGGTTTTGTAATTTTTGTAATCTTTACTTTTCCACATTTATTTTTCTCATTTACTTACTGCTTTATGGATGGATTTATTATTTGTCTATATGTGAATCATGCATATAAGCTCGAAAAACGACATAAGTACGAATATGCACAATTAAGAAAATACGATTTTCCATGGATGTAATTTAATGTGATCCAATAAGAAATAAGCAAATTATCCCAAACTCGAATCTCTATGTCTTGGTGGGCAATCCCCCCGACGTTAAGCCTCACGGACTCTAATTCTTGGAAAGAGCTAATCCGAGTGCGACTCCACAGTAAGAGATGATGGATTTGGGTTTGAACCAATCTAAATACGTTTTTTGCTCTCTCTTTCAAAACTTTCCTGAGTCCCACGACCCGGTGCTTTTTTCAAATAAATGCCCCAGTGGACTACGCCTCTCATTCTTCGCGCGCTCTCAGCCCACTGCTCAATGTCGCCTGCTCACACCAAGAGAGTGGACAAAACCTGAGGCATCAGCTCACTCATCTGCTCGAGCCCGATCAGTTAAGGCATTCTGCCATAACAACTCCTTATGCTTGTAGCGAGCACCCAACTCCTAGTGAGTATCTAAGCCGTTGTAACGAGAATCCAGGTCCTGGTGATGAATGTCCAACGGCCTGGAAATGACCATTAAGCTCCTGGAAGCACTTCTCGTAATCATCACCCCTCCCCGCCATCGCTTTTAATCATAGAATCATACAACAAAAATCATGACCATATACATAAAAAATAACATTTCATGCTTACTGTGAGTGGATGACACGGAGTGGTAGGCTGAGAGTGCGTAGAGATGAGAGGCGCAGTCCATCGGGGTGTTTTAAATATGTGCACCGGGTCGTAGACCTTGAGAAAAGGTTGAAAGAGAGAGCGAAAACATTTTAGATCCGTAAAACCCGAATCCACCTTCTCTTAGTGTGGAGTCACCACCTGGATTAGCTCTTTCCAGGAATTAGAGTCCTATGAGGCTTAACTTCCATGGGACGGCCCACTAAGACATAGATAACTTTCCAGGAATTAGCTCTTTCTAGATAAGTTGCTTATTTCTTATGTGATTACTTTATATTACATCTGTAGAAAACCGTATTTTCTCATTTGCGCATATTCGCACTTGGGTCATTTTTTGAGTTTATATGCATGATTCACATATAGACAAATAATAAATCAATCCACAAAACAAAAAGTAAATGTGGAAAAGTAACGATTACAAAAATCACAAAACCTTGAGGGATTCAACCGCCCACCTAATCTATTAATTACAATTCGGTTAAAAATAATTGCAATACCAGAAGGAAAATAAATCCTAGGCATACATCTAACCTACATCCACAAAGGTTAGCACGAGATATGGCATGTATGTTCGATTTGATTTTAGCGAGGCCCGTGTGGCCTAATTAAAACATCAATGGTTTGAAGTTGTTATTTTAAATAAAAATAGTTCATTTTTATTTACACGTATGTTGGTTAATTTTATTAGTGAAAATGACCGCATGGCAAAAGATGAGGTAGGCCTATTATCTGGGAATAATTTTTTTATTTCCTTCGTGGGGGTTTTCTATCACACATCATAATAATATTGACATAAAATAAATCTATGTGCAATGAAAGTAAATCGCGATGTTGTTAAATCATCATGAAGAGGGAACCGTTAAAATTGATAAAATAACATCCCTATGAAGGGAAATCGACTCTAACCTTCCGAACTCCCTTCGAGACGATCTCGAGTTTATAAAATCTTCACATATACACATCATGTTACTGAAAACTCAGGTTTCAGGCTTGAATGGTCACCACTGACCCTCTTGAACATGAATCAAAATCTGGAAATTTTACAAATATTCTGCATATATTCTGCCAAGAAGTTGATGTCGTTAATGATATCGACATCAGCAATGTCGTTAACGACATTGCATGGGCAGAATACATGCAGTTTTTGTTTCATTACTATTTTCACATTTTTACATACACAAACACATACATATGATATAAACAAGTGAAACACGACTCTAGGAACTCAAAGGCTTACCCCGTTGCCCTGAATCCACTTTGCTCAGTCCACAAAAATCCTCGAAAAGTCCTCCACATTTCTTTGGTTTGGTTTGTGATTTTGTCGAAAAATGAAGAGTATGTGTTACTCTTTAATGAAGAGAGTTAGAACTCTCTGAATGGGAGTCTCAACAAGAGGAAGGAGGGAAGTAGAAATTCTCCTCTAGTGTTTAGACTTCCAAAAACTTAAAAATTGAAAAATTACCGAAAACATACTTAAAGATTAAAACATTCAAATGAGTAAGAAAATGCTTGTTAAACACACTTAAACCAAGTTCTTATTGAGCAAGAACTCAGTAGAGAATGTCTTAAAAGGACTCCAAACCTCAAGTTTGCTTAAACTCTCGATATACCTCACTTTCCGAAATAAGTGAACTAAACCTCGAATTTTGCCTAAATGACCCGAAATAACCCAAGTTCATGCCTTATCCACGAACTTACACACTCAATTTATAGAAATACAAGTTCAAAAAGATTAAAAGATGATTCTTTTATTATGAAAACCCTTAAAATGTACTTAGAACCTTAAGAACCAAGAAAACATTCAAACTTAACTTATTTCTTTCTTCTTTCTTTTGTTATAAAAATTTTTTTTGCCAAGATGTGTTCCCCCTCCTTCTTTTAGCTGAAACTCAGCTCTCTTAAAGAGAGAAGAGCTCCCTTCAATCCAAAAAACAATTCCACAAAGTGCAATTCTTGTTCTATTGTCAATGTAATGTCGTTAACGACAATGGCAATGTCATTAACGACATTGCGATGTTATTAACGACATTGCGATGTTGTTAACGATATTGTATGTCCAGATTAGGTTTTTTCTTTTTAAAATGGGCTTTTTTGAGGAATAAAAAGCCCAAAGAAATAAGGAAAATGATTTCCAAATGATTTCAGGACTCTGTAAAATGTAAAAAGCTAACAACGGAAAATATTACAGCTTCATCATCGAACTCATGAGTTGGGAATAAAATCCTATACTCACAGGCTGCCCCTCGTGAGATCACTACTAATATGAGATAAGTATGGTCCCATAATTGAACGAGCAGTGAGTTTTAGAGATAATACCTGCCCGGTCACGGTTGGCATTTTCTAGGGATGATGGCTGGAAGCTTTCATCTTGGTACGACGTCCTTTCGAGGATCTATCTCTCCATGCCCCTTGTGAATTGCCCATTTAGCAATGATTACCCCTGGAGGATTGGACCTACGATTGGTTTATACCGGTGGAGTTGTTGGGGGTAGAACATTGACCGTGTGCCTCCATTCTTTTGGTTGATGATCTATGTGTAGGCTGTGGCAAGCCTACAAGGTAGGGACAAGATGTGAACTGTATAAAGTTCATTGACTGTAAAAAGTCAGAAGGAGGCGTACTGTAAAAGGTTCATTTGACTATAAAAAGTTTTAAAATGGTGAACTATAGAAAGTTCATTTAATTGTAAATAGCAGCGTTGTTAAATCATCCTGAAGAGGGAACCGTTAAAATCGATAAAATAATATCCCGGTGAACGGAAATCAACTTTAATCGTCCAAACTCCCCTCGGGATGATCTCGAGTTTGTAAAATCTTCACATATAAACATCATGTTACTGAAAACTCAAGTTTCTGGCCTGAATGGTCACCACTGACCCTAATTAACATGAATCGAAATCTAGAAATTTTACAAAAATTCTACATATATTCTACCAGGAAGTTGATGTCGTTAACGACATCAACTGATATCGTTAACGGCATCGCAATGCCGTTAACGACATTGCATGGGCAGAATAAATGCAGTTTCTATTTTATTACGATTTTCACAATTTTGTATACACAAACACGTACATATGATATAAACAAGTGAAATAAGACTCCAAGAACTCAAAGGCTTACCCCATTACCGTGAATCCACTTTGCTCGTTCCACGAAAATCATCGAAAAGTCCTCCTCATTTCTTAACTAATTTCTTT
The DNA here is from genome assembly GCA_949673415.1 of Euphorbia schlechtendalii. NCBI lineage: Eukaryota > Viridiplantae > Streptophyta > Magnoliopsida > Malpighiales > Euphorbiaceae > Euphorbia > Euphorbia schlechtendalii. The sequence goes on along the minus strand of CATIWQ010064450.1, from coordinate 4,304 downwards.
CTTCTTTCTTTTGTTATAAAATTTTTTTTTGCCAAAATGTGTTCCCCCTTCTTCTTTTGGCTGAAACTCAGCTCTCTTAAAGAGAGAAGAGCTCCCTTCAATCCAAAAAAGAAGTCAAAGTTTGATTTTACTTCTTTTCATTTTTCAAATTAATTCCTCATCCCTATGCAAATGTTCGGGATCCAAAGTCTTTAGTGGGGTGTGGCAGCTATATATTTATAATTGAATCTTAGCAAATGGTAAAAATTTGAATTTTTGGCTGAAAAAGTCCACAAAGTGCAATTCTGGTTCTGTATCAACGTAATGTCATTAACAACATTGTCAATGTCATTAACGACATTGCATGGCCAAATTAGGTTTTTTCCTTTTAAATTGCGCTTGTTTAAGGAATAGGAAGCCCAAAGAAACAAGGCAATTGATTTTCGGACGATTTCAAGACCCTGCTGTGAGCACAGGTTATTGTACCAGCTTGCGCGTTCGATGATGATGGCTTTTTCGGGATTTTATCCCGGAATCACATAGTTTTCGAGTATCCTGATGTATCCGAATGGAAATCCTCCTAGTCTCAATAAAATTATTTAATTTTATTCAGAAAGTTAACTAAAAAATATAAAAATACACAAAAAAAATTCAAAAATGAAAACCCGGGGGGACTGAATCCCGGGCTAGCCTCATTGGCGAGAACTTCGCCAAACTTGGTGAGGCATGGCTCACCAAGCTCTTGGCGAGGCCTCGCCAACACTCTTGGCGATGCCTGGCCAAGAGATTGGCGAGGCCAGCCTAGCCAACTCTCTTGGTTGGCGAGGCTGCCTCGCCGAGATCGCCAAGGACATGGCCAAGAGCCTCGCCAACATCCTTGGCGAGGCCTCACCGAGGACACGACGAGGAGCCTCGCCAGGCTTTTCTTCGATGAGGCCCCTCACCAAAAAAGCTTACCTTTTTTGGTTATTTCAGGATTTTCCTATAAATAGTCGGGTCATTTTCGATAATCAGGGCTTGAAAAATTGACTGAGAAAAGGAGAACTGCTTCCAAGAACTAAAACGAACATTTCTGGACTTTTTACTACAACCTTTTCACTTAAACAAAAGGACGAGGAGGATTTCTCAAGGATCGATCGGATATCTTCGAAGTGGATCCATTCAGTAAGGGTAAGCCTCTGAGTTCCTAGAACTGCAATTCTCGTGCTTTTAGTATATAATTTCTTCTTCTGATTTCATTTAGGATTTTAATTACTTTTATTTTATTTCAATTATTGTAATTCTTCTTCATCTTTTTCTTTATTAAAAGGAGATGTATGTTAGAACACCCCCATGAAAGGAATAAAATATTTTCCCGGATAATAGACCTCACTTTTTTCTTGCGAGCAATTTCATTAATTAAAATGAGCAACCAACGTGCTAATAAAATGAACAGTTTTACTTAAATAACAAACAATATCACGATTGATTTTTTTAGGCCACACGGGTCTCGCTAAATTCAAAATCAAACATACGCACTATCCCCCGTGCTAACCTTTGTGGATGCAGGTAGATTAGGATTAGATGTATGTTTAGGATTTTAATTTTCCTTCGGGTATTGAAATTTCATTTTTCTTGGGGAATGTAATTAATAGGGTAGCGGGCAGTTGCATCCCCCGATTTTTGAAGCCTTGTATTCTTTATTTTCCGCATTTACTTACTGTTTTGTGGATGGTTTATTTTTTTTCGTTTTGTGGATGGTTTATATTTTGAATATGTGAATCATGCATTTTTAACTTTAAAAACAACCTATGTGCGAATATGCACAATTAAAAGAAAACGGTTTTCTGTAGATGTAATATATTGTGATCACTTAAGAAATAATCAACTTATCCCGGCCCCGTATCTCTGTGTCTTGGTGGGTCGTCCCTCAGACGTTAAGCTTCACAAGACTGTAATTCTTGGAAAGAGCTAATCTAGGTGGCGACTCCACACTAAGAGACGAAGGATTCGGGTTTGAACCGATCTAAAACGTTTTTCGCTTTTCTCTTTCAACCTTTTTTCCCAGGTCCCCAACCCGATGCTCTTCTCTTTTTCAAACACCCCGGTGGATCGTGCCTATCATTCCGTGCGCTCTCGGCCCACTGCTCCATATCGCCCGCTCACACCTGCAAAATTTAAAAAGCTAAAAAGGGAAAATATTACAGCTTCATCATCGAACTCGCTAGTCGAGAATAAAATCCCCTGTTCAAACTTACATGCAAAGTCAAGCATAAAACACATCGAGAAAAGGAACATACGCGTGTAAATCCATTTTGTAGATACATCATATCCCTCAACGAAAGGGAATGTCTGGCCACTCAATCCATCTCCTCACGTGCGACCTGCGAAAATAATAAACAAACATCAAACACCCTGAAACCGCTATACTACGATTGAAGATAAGATTTTCAATCAAAGACTCACATGAGTGGCGTCAGAAGGATCATACGCAAAATGTGTGGTAGCTCTGCAGGAGAGGCATCTGTCTCTTGGTCCTCGTAAAACCAATCAAACAAAAAGATAAGTCAAGAGGAATTGCGAGCCTTCCCTTAATGACAATGGAAGAAGACATGCTCACAACCCTGGTCGAAGCATTCAAATCGAGAACACAGGCCCTGTTCCGATGGCCTCCTGCAGGGATAGATAAACGATTAAAAGATGGGTCAATAAAAAAAAATAATCAACACAACCCTCATACCTCGACAACTTATACCGGTGCCACTAGTACACATGCTGGAACCGTTAACTCCCTGACCCCGGACAGTGCTGCCTCGAGATAGGTTGGAGGATGAAGTGAGAGTAGCATCTCCTGAATAAAATCCTCGTAATTGCCTTGCTGACCAAAGAGCCTCACACCATGCTCCTCGAAGAATAGCTGTCTCTTCTCTGGGTCGATGATCACTAAGCGTACCCAGAAAACTCTGGTGGGAGGCGTAGGAGGAATGCGTCTCTAAACCACTGGCTTGGTCTGCCAAAACTGGATATGCTCGCCCAATTACTACTTGCGGGTCTTGGGTGCTTGCAAAATAAAGCGACTCTGGTAAACCTACCTCCAGATCCCCTTCACCATATGATAGCTAGGGAGCCCCCTCCAGGGGTTGCGATCCACCTAAAAAAATAGCAAAGTTAAAATAGAGGATGAATGTAATCCTATCTACCAAAACAAAAGTCCTTACCTGCTTGAGTGTTAGATCATAAAGGTACTTGTAATAGCCCGCAAAGTCTAATATATCTCCCTTTAAAGCCAAACAAATCCATGCCATGCAAGGGTTGTCAAAAAGAGCATCAGCAAATCATGGGGTAAGAAGGAAGCCATAAAAGAAAGCCCATGACTATAAAATTATAATCTCAGTCAAGGTTAATAAAAAATAACCAATATTTACATATTGCAAAATAAACAAATGTTACCTAGAGAACCATGGACCAGCATCACAATGACCTCAAGTGAGCTTTCATGACTAGATCAAGAACAAAATATACCTAGGCCAATATCGCCCATGGCCAGTTAAGGCCACTAATACCATCCAAATCCTCCAAGGGCTCGATCAACCCGCAATTAACCTCGCTGTTCAAGACTAGAAAAAAAGTCGCTCAAGAAGGTGATCACGAAGGACTGGACATACAATGGAATCTCAACCGCTGAAATGGTCTATGGACCAGTCCAATACTCAGCTAGCGCATTGTAGCGTAAAGACTGACCCCTTGGATATACCCCAAACAAATCCCTCATGCACCGATGTGAGGGAACGACATGGAGTGGTGGGTCGAGAGCGCGCGAGATTCATAGGAGCGGTCCACCGGGGTGTTTGAAAAAGAAAAGAAAAGCACCGGGTCTGGGACCTGGGAAAAAAAGGTTGAAAGAGAAAAAGGCGAAAAACATTTAAGATCGGTTCGAACCCGAATCCACCGTCTCTCAGTGTGGAGTCGCCACCTAGATTAGCTCTTTCCTGGAATTAGAGTCCTGTGAGGCTTAACGTTTAGGGGACGGCCCACCAAGACACAGAGATTCGGGTCCGGGATAAGTTGCTTATTTCTTAAGTGATCACAATATATTACATCAACAGAAAACAGTTTTCTTTTAATTGTTCATATTCGCACTTAGGTCATTTTTTAAGTTTAGATGCATGATTCACGTATTGTGAAATAATAAATCATTCACAAAATAGAAAAATAAATCATCCACAAAACAGTAAGTAAATGCGGAAAGTAAAAATGAAAAAAGGAAATTACAAGGCTTAAAAAATCGGGGGATGCAACCGCCCGCTAACCTATTAATTACATTTTCTGTAAAATATGTGCAATAC
>CATIWQ010064435.1:0-14380 GCA_949673415.1 Euphorbia schlechtendalii | reverse complement strand
AGAGATTTTAAGTAAATAAAGCAATTATATTAAAAATTTAAGTATATTTTGATTTATTTTATATTTTTTCAATTTAGTTTAAATAAAAAAATTTATAACAAAAAAATATCTACGGGCTTGAGCCGGGCTTGGGAATGATCTTTTAAACCCGGCCCGAGCCTGGCCCGGGCCCGAAGTTCTAAACTATGGGCTTGGGACGGGCTTGGGATATCGATTTTTGTTAAAAGCCCGTCAAGCCCGGCCCAGCCCGCCCGACGAACAGGTCTAAATAAATGTATGCATAACATCATATCCCAAACTTAAGGCATCACCCCTAATACTTCTATAACCACCAATAATGTTGTCGCAAATCCAAAAATCAATCAAATCGTTCTTACGAATAGTGAAATCCTCAGGAAACAAGCTGAAGTATGAAAGACAAGATCTAATATTATGGGAATTGGGTAAACTATCATAACAAAACTTGAAGATGGTTGTTACCTCGTCATAGTTGTTCAATTGCATCTCAATCTGGCGTGCAGCAGATTCCCATTCTTTGCGAGTCTTCCTGCAAGACATGGCAGAACCAAGTGTAGAGATCAAGATGGGCAGGCCCTTGCATTTACTAACCAACTCTCGGGGAATCTCCTGGACCATTACATTATTAAGAATCTCATCATTCCCGACCTTAACGAGGAACAATTTCCAAGCATGTTCCTCTGAGAGCTCCTTCAGTTCGAACACAAATTTAGCACCCATATGTTCAGCGACCTCTGTAAACCGTGTTGAATACACAAAATTAGAGCCTTCCACTCCGAGACTTTTCAGATCAATATGGAACCACAGATCGTCCAAAAACAATATAGACTTCCAGCAGTTGATTAGTTGAGATTTTCTTCTAGGGCTTTTTCCCACCCAATCGGAATCAAACAGTCCTATGGATTTGGAGATGGTGTCCTGAACTTTCTGAAATGTGAATCTTGAAGATACAGTAATCCAAATTACTTTGTCGAAAATGATGGGTGGAGATTAATTTGGAGTAGAGTTGTTTCATGAGAGTAGTTTTGCCGATTCCTCCAGCGCCTAATATGGCAATCGATGTAGCTGATTCATTCATCAGCAAATTCAAAGCTTGATGAATGAGAGAATCCTGCCCAACCATGGCCACCGACATTTTAAAGAAGATTAAATTAAAGACAATGAAAGAAGAACGTGGTTTTCGTCCTGACGCGTGATAAAAGAAGATTGTGGGGGTTCTTTGTTCATGTGTTCAAGTTTTGATTTAAATTATCTTTTCCCACGTAAGGTTTAATTTCAAATTGGGGAAAGAATTTGTCTTTTGTGCGTCTCTTTGAATGTCTAGGTCTATCAATCGGCTTCCATATTTTTAAATTCTTTTCTTCATTCTTGAGCTTCATCAGGAAATCATTTTCCCATGTTATATTTTGGTGCATTCCAAACGATTAAAGGAGAAAAACCTTTTCTTTCAAATTATCCACGGTTGGCTATAGAATTTGGCATGTAGACTAATTATTCAACTTTGTCCAATTATTAAGTCCAAGTTCATAGCTGAAAGTGAATCTAGCAAATCATTGAAGCAAAATGAGTTCGATGAACTAAAACAAACAAGAATCTAATTCTAATTTGTACCATTAAAAAATGCAGAGTCCTACTACATACTATAACAACCTTTTTTTTCCTTATGTAGGGTGTTCAGACTATTGTTCTGCCATGTTTATCAAATTATAATTCATGTCTGAACATAATTGAGCAATTTCAGAAATTTTTACAAACAATGATTAAAATGCAAATCACCATAAAACTGCCGAAAAAAATATTCATTCAGAGTTAAACATAAATACTGAAAATCATATGCAGCAAGGCAATTTTTTTTCCTAATCCAAAATTTCCTCTCCCACTCTCTTTCAGTTACCTATAATTCAGTCCATCAGTAACACATTACAACTAACAACCTACGTTCTGTTGATTTCCGTTACTGATGGACTATATTGATCTCTATTAGTTTAGCTTGAAAGAAGAAATGTACAAAAGAAGAAAATGGAGAGTACAAGGATGAAATGCTAGAATCGGAGTGCCACACTCAAGGACGTTATACAATTTGGTTAGCCTATTGCACCTTTTATACTGTTAATAAAATGTTAAGGTGGAGCTTGGGGAGTTAAGTGCAACGTCTCGACAAGACAACCGTGCAACCATCCTTAGGACAAATCGTTGGATTATACACAATATCATCACACCCGTCAGTTTCACATCTCTTGAAATCGAGCATGGTCGTAAACATCGCGATGAATAACACGAGATAATTCAATGCATACCTCTGCCCCACACACCGGTGGGCCCCTGACCCAAACGCCAAAAAATTCCTTTTAAACACTCGATCCTCTTCCCGACCCTCCATGAACCGTTCCGGGTCGAACCGCTTTGGGTCACTGAACCCCTGAAACGAGCTCTCATATACCGACGGGAATACAATCGTTCCCTTGGGAACACTGTATGACCCGGTCAACGGGAAATCCTTCATGGCGATGTGTGGGACCAACGTGGCTGGCGGGCGGTACCTAATAACTTCTTTTGCCACCGCATGTGTGTACTTCATTTCTTTAATTTGATGAGCTTTAATCGGACTATTGGATTCCGGTGACCAGATGGTCAATACCTCGGCTCGGACTTTCGATAGAACTTCCGGGTGGGAGTCTAGCAGTGTCACCGCCCAGAGAAGTGATGAGGTGGAAGCATCCTGAGCAGCGAAGAGGAAATCGAAAAGATAACATCCGATTTCTTCGTCGCTAGTGTGAGAAGGCGACGCGATTTCTTTGATAGTTTCTTGCATCCAGAAATCAACCAAACAACTCGGCTCCTCGTTGTTCGACACTCTGGTTTTGCTCTGTTTGGCACATCCGGCGAGAGTGATGACGAGGCGGTCAACGGCCAGCCTGGCGTTTCGAAAGGCGAAACCAGGGAGGTCAACGGGGAGTTTCATGAGGCCTGCGTTGAATAAGTTGTAATCGAAATTGAATCTGTTTCTAACTTCGGAATTCAAGTAAGGGCCGACTATTACTGTCTGAGAAGTTTCGAGATTCAAATCGCGAGCTAGTAAACGCAGAGAAACGGGGTTTTGTTCGGCCATTTTCGCCCATTTCTTCAGGTGATCGAGAATGATAACCTGCTGAAGACTACAATAGGTGGAAAGAGCTTTAGGAGAGAAGTTGGGGGCAATTTGGCGTCGGAGATCCTTATGATCCTGGCCAAACATATAAATCAAATTATGATCACCAAACAGTTTCTTCCCAAAGGGATGTCCAACCAGCATAAAAGCATCAGGTCTCACGTTCGCGAAAACTTGATGAGAAAGTTCAGAATCGCGAATAAATACAATAAACTTTCCGATAATGTAATTAGCAGAGAAACCAAACGAAGAAGAGAAAGCAGATTGTTGATCCCAGAACTTAGTGGGATCCCTAACTAAGGAAATCGCATTGCCGATAAATGGAAGCACAAAAGGCGGGCCTGGAATATGGCGTTTTTTAAGCAGATAAAAGAGCTGTTCAAAAAAGAGCAAGAGAATGATAAAAGAAACAAGATATGGTGTCAAAGTGGAGAAGGAGAAGAACAAGAAGAAGAATTTGAGCATCGTTTGTTTGTTTCTGTTGTTTTATCCTTCATAGGTTAAGAAAAAGGAGAAAAGTGAGATGAATACAGAGGTACAAATGCTAGTTAATATATATATTTTACGTGAAATAGTAGTAAGGGGCGATGCTGGGGTGACACGGTCCTCACCTGTTTGTGCACTTTACAATATGGTGATAAATTTATTTTGCTGTATTTTGTCATTGTAATAGTGGCCGTAGTTGAAAACATGATAAATTTTATAGGGAAGGAAATATACGCAGACCTAGGCATCAGTAATAGCAAATTAGTTGAGCTGACTTTTGTATACTCTATAAGGTGGTCATGGGACCATACAGTTTGAATTTTATCCATTATTGAGTTGTAGTTTCATATCCTATAAAAACATATTTTCCTCGTTGTGCCTCATTTTCTAGTTTTCAATAGTAAGATGAAATGTAAACTCTAATGTCACTATTGGATCGTATGATCATATTTAGGCCCTATCCATGCACTTTCTTTTAAACTGTGACATTCCTTTGACAAAAACTGAGAGTTTGGAAGGAGTTACAATGCAGTTTTCAGAAAAGCATAGATGGGTTTGAAATTTTACTTGATGGTAACTTGCCCGGTCCAAACTAATTTTCGTAGTGCAATGGAGTGCAAGTTTTAAAACTGAAACCTTCCTTTTAAAAATGCTTTGATGGATAACGGTTTACAAACTGAACTAATCTTGATGAACAATGAGTTGGAGATAGAGGCGAATGCAAGTATTATGGGGTGGGGTTCATGGATCCTACTTATTCCATAAAAATAATTTATTGTTAATTATAGTAAAAAATTGGACCTCACTAAAAATTGTACGTGGAACCCATATATATTATTACGAATTAAATATATTTACATAATATTAATACTTTTTAATTTATCACTTTTAAGGAATGAGTAAGTATGTTTGTTTTACAAAATACAAGCGTAGTAATAAATTTCTTAAACAATCATACTTTTTACAACTCTTTTATTATAAAAAATCTCTATTCATTAATATCATGTCACTGTCACAGTTAAATCATTTGTCTTTAAAGATAATGTTTTACTAACTAAATAATTAAAATTTATATTAACGTTTAAATAATATTAAATTTTTATTTGTTATTTTTGTATCTCATTTATATATTTTTATCTTTTTTATATTACATTGAAGTTTAAATTTTTTTTATTGATATATGCAATGTTATCGAAACTGGACCGGACGTCGAACTGGTGAGATAAATGGTTCACGGTTTTATAGGTTCGACCTGGTTCAATCATGGTCCAACCGTTATTTATATTTTTATGACACATTTAATATGATCAATGATTTTTGGAAAATAATTAAAAATTTTAAATACTAATAAAATCTATTCCATAAAAAAAGTAATAATTTATATTAATTGATTTTTTTACCTTAAAAAATTTAAATACATTAATTATAAATTTAAATAATTTCCATGATAATAGAAAATCGGGGTTTGACCGGTTCATTGGTTTACCAGTTTTTTCCGGTTTGAACCGGTCTAGAACGATTTTATATAGATCTGTTATTTTTATTCAACCGGACCGGATTCATTACCGGTTCCCGGTTAAACCAGTTCAACCGGACGATCCGGTCCGATTTCAATAACATTGCTTTGAACAAGTTAAGAGGTGTAATTAATTTAATTAAATTAATACTTTATGATAATGATTTTCTTGTTTTTCTCAGATCCATAATACGATGAAATAAAGAAGCCTTTGTATTTATTATCTCCTATCTATCGGTATGCACTTATTTACTCAGTTTTACTACAGCTGTATATCTTGCTTTTTTATAAAATATCTTCATATACTATATACATTATTCTCCTTTCAATACTTTTTTTTCTTGTGACTATATAACGCTCATTGCCTCAAATTTGTCTAACTTCTGAGGACCAACATTTTCATATTTTCAATATTTTGGAAAATTTACATTAATTAATTATCACATAAATTCCTTCGTTTGACTCTTTCCAACATTTGCATTAAAAAATGAATGCCTATTTTTATTGTCAAATGTGAGAAATTATACATGATACCAGATATTTAGTACCCTTCTCAATTCAATGGTTAAGTATTTATTATGTCTTAATCAAATATTTTCTAAACTTAATTAAATATTTCCACACAAATACTCAACCGATGGATTGAAGAATGGTACTAAATACTCGATATCATGTATAAAAAACCGTTAAAATGTCAAGGAATCAATTAATAGAACCTCAAATTTCAACATCAAAAAATCAAAAATTTCCCCTCTATTTCACTTTCACTATATGCGGAATCAGTTTCATCCATTACAAAATCTGTGTTTTTTATTAAATTTTTAAACATAATAAATTAGATGATTAAGACTATATTATAAATTTACAATAGTTAATTACAATTACTTTATTTCTTCTATTGTCAGTGACAATACTGTTAAAACATGAAATCAATGGGATAATTTTTTTTGCAATGGTAATCTTTTTAATTTATCTCTATTTCTTCTATTGTGAAGTCACAAATATTTGTTGTAACTTTATGCTGTCAATTGAGAGTAACCTTTTTATTATTACAGGATAAGGTTGTGTACACTCGATCCCCCTACCTCGTTTGTATGAGAGTTTTGATAGACAATTGGTGTTGTATCGTTGTCAGTAACCTTTTTAATGGAATGCGAATAATTAAATCAATAAATAAATGAGAAAATAAGTTTTTGTAAATTCAATATATCATAATCATGCTGATATATTATCCGTTAATTAAATAACAACAAGCTACCATGGCATTAAGATAACGGTAAAAAAATTGGCTTAATGTTTTATTTACTTCTTGAACTTTTTCAAAAAATTAGTTGCCTTCCTAAATTTTAAAAAGTTCCAAATAGCTCCTGAACTTGTAAAATACATCAATTTGCCCACATCAATGTTACATGTCAATTTCTGGTTGAAGAGATGAAAATTTAGAAAATTGCATCCTTGAAAAATCAAACAAACCAAAAACTAATACTTGGTAACGAGGGGGCAAATGCATTTTAAACCCTTTAGAGGAGGTATTTGGCATATTTAAACTTTCAGGATGGCTAGTGATTATTTTAGATAAGTTAAGAGAGTTATATATAGATGCATTAAGCCAAAAACTTTAATGGAGTTGAAAAATGATTTTTTACCAAAATATTTCCACCCTTAACAACTTAATGTCGACACTAGTCTCAACTTCATATGCTATGATTTCATTTTTAAACTTTGTTAATTATACATGATAAAACGTCACAAGTCAGATTCTGATTGAAGGGAGAAAAATATTTTTGAAAAATCAAACCAATCAAAATTCGATACTTAAACTTTAAAGGGTGAACTGGTACACTTTTTGCCAACTCAAAGGATAATATGGTTAACTGCGAAATTTACCAAGTTCTAGTTTGAATTTGTTTAGCTTTCTACAGAGTCCTACGTTTGAAATCGAAACCCATTTACTCGAATTATTAGATTGAATGAGAGTTGAAAACAAGAAAAACAAATTCAATTGAGAAATTACAAAGGCATTTATGAAATATAAAGTAGAGAAGCCTGCAAGTGTAATTGATGGATATTTGACAAGTAGTAAAAGAATAACTCAATGAGCCATGTGAAAATTAAATAAGAATAGTCAAACTTGAAAATGATTCAAATATGGAGAGAACTAAGATGACGAGACATTCCTGAAATCTGTACATTAATGGAAACTACCATGTGGTCAATTAGTCATCATCTTCTGTATATCAAGACAAAAATGTTTAATGACCATTAATGAATAATGTTGCAGCTTTTGTTCCTTAGTACTTGTATCTTTATGCAACATTATTATCCTTATTATTACATTCATAAGATGATGTTTTTGTTTTTGTTTTTGTAAGAATACTAATTAATCAACCTAAATTTTGGAGTTAAATGGTTTTGTAATGACATTGGTACACCTGTGTTTGGTAACATTTTTTTTTGGAATTGAAGTCAATTCAACTACTTTTATGTAAATTTTGCATGACCTATATTATATTCCAACAATAGTTTGAAAAAATTAGGCAATCGAATCAAGCAGACACATAATTAGCGTCAAAGGACAGCAAGAAGATAATTGCTTACGAATTTCAAATGTTAATCATGGAAAAGCATTTGTTGTCGTTAACAATGTTGCCTCTTCTCATGTCATTCGTTTTTTCATGTCTTAGCTCATTGAGAGAGTAAATAAAAAGTTTAATGCATCAGTGGCTTCTTCAACATGTATCATTCCATGTACTACTCCATTAAGTTTGAACTAAAATCTCATAGCATCACAATTCATCTTTACTATCACTTTTTAGTTTATGGTTAGTTTGACTTTTCAAATATGTCACTTTCCGGATTAAACTTTTCCCAATCAAAAGTTGACATGTGATGTTCACGGGACGAACTAATTCACCTGAGCAAAGTTGGAACAATTGTGAGGAATTTTTCAAAGTTAAAGGAGATAATAGGTGAAAAGAATTGTTGATGCATGTATTAAACTCGTTTACCAGTAATAAAGTAAAACAATGTAATAAAAGTTTTCTTTTTTGAAAGTATATTGATTCATTGTATTGTTGAAAGCCACATTTTTGCAACAAATTTCTTCGACAATAGTATTTAGAATTTCTAATTATTTGGGCACTACTCATAAATGATATTAAAACACGTAGATTTATTATTTTATTGTTTTGGCTCTATCTTTAAAATAAATATAGTCATTAGTAAGTTAGCATAATTGATGTAAATGCTTTTGTAAAATGAACTAGTTGAATCGCAGCATGAGATATCCTGTTCAAGTCTCAATCAATCATCAATTCAGCCTCAAGCATCCCAGGCATGCAATTCGCATAAAAAAGCTTTAAAAATCAAAGTGCAAACATATCCAAGCATTCGTCCTAAGTACTGATCAACATTCATTCTTACATCATCTTCAATTAATTCTTAATAAAATACAGGAAGATGATTGGTACACAGAGACACAAAGGTTTGTTTATACCCATTTTTTTTCAATTTCCTTTTTTGTCTCATTCTAATAAATAACAATATGTCCAAAAAAACTCTTGCTTGATTAATGTCTACACTTTTATTTTATTTCCAATTTCTAGAATGAAAATGATGAATTGTCATCAAGTGTATAATGTACATCTTATACTTCTGCCAAATGGGTCAAAACCCTAAATTAAAGGAACTTTAACATTATGTGTCCGTCCATGTCCAAAGTGGCCTATAAACATTTTAATAAGGTTTATATAATGTAGTTTTTTTTTCTTCAAAATAGAGATGCAAAAAGTGGCTGTAAAATTAAATAGAATGAGGGACGTCAAATGATTCACATTGTCGTTTATAAGTTTGTTTGTTTGTCACGAATGGGGTCACTCAACATGTTGAATAAATTATTTGTAATTTTGTACTTATAATGTTCAACATTGGGAAAAATTCAACTAATAAATAAATTAATTAAGATGGTGTCATACATGGGAACGTGAAAGACGAGTTATTGATTAATAAAACAGACATTAATAATTTTAAGAAGTCTCAAACACAAACAAAAAAGAAACACACATAAATCAGAATTTTAAGAGATGGACTGTCCCATTTGGGCACAGATTTGTAAAACAAAAATAAGTAACACCTTGTAGATGACAAAGATTCAAATGTACCAAATTTAATACATAACAAGCCAACTTTGTTCAACCAGTATTAGACACGGAATGTAGGCCTGCAAGACTTGCTAAACCCGTTCTTCATGAAATGAATTAGGGCAAAAATTAAAATAAAAATTTCAGTGTGGTTGAAACCATTAATCGTTCGACTAATGTATGAAATGAGTCAAATGTGTAGTTAAAGATTAATTAGCGTATCAAAAACCATAAATTCTATGGTGATTTTGTTCATTATCACCCTTGGACTTATGAGGTCATAGTTGATTCAAAAATGATAAGAGATAAAATAAGATTTATTTTATTAAAAATAAAATCAACATAGTATTATATGCGAATAATGGGCCACAATTCGGTGGATGATTTCATAAGAATGGGCCGAAAGGAGGCCCAGCTAGACAAAAAGCCTAACATGTAAACTGGCTTTGTATTAGCAAACAAGTCATCTTCCCGGTGGCCTCTCCTTTTACCGGTGGGGATCTCAGAGAAAATGAAGGGAAGAGATGACCGTGTTTCACTTCTTCAACCGTGCCGTTTACTATTCCGCCACTCCTTTGCTAGTCCTTTTCTTCCTTCTTCTCCATCTTCTTCTCTACAGATCTTTAATTTCATTGCCCTCGAAAACCAAATTTATCTACTAAATTGTAACTTATTTTTCATCTGAGAGTACATTTAGTCTTCAATTGATCGGTTTTTGCAGGTCTGAATTTGATATCTTGGAAATATAATCGTGGAACTGCTAATTTGATCTTGAATTTTAGATAGTTTTTCAAATGTAGATGATACCGGGCAGTGATTTTACAAGCTTAATTGTATCACCATTATCAGTTGTCTTGTCAGCATGATTTCTAAATATCTCTCAGAATCACAAATTTCAATCTGTTGGACTTGGTGAGTGCAAATTGACGAATGGATATGAATTTTTAAATGCAGCTCCTGAAGCGAATGAAGCAGCTTTATCACATCTTATGGTTCAATCTTTCAGTTTCTTTTGAGTTATTTCATGTTTTCCATCAAGATTTATTGCCTAGACTGCCTTATGGATTAGCATATGGTATCTGTGTGCAGTATTAAATATGTTTGGCGCCTAGAGATGAGATTCTTTTGAAGTTCGATTTAATATTTTTTGGATGGTCACACTGAATCCAATTCAGATACAAGGAGTGTGGAAGAGGAAAAAAAAATTATTATGATGAGGTACAGAATATGCAAAAAATGGAATGATTATACAGCCCAAACAATATGATAGATAGTATAACAATGGGCTAAACCCATGAGCAAAGAAAAAAGAATCAATCAGCAGTTTCCTCAACAAAAGCTTCGATTCGAAGAAGCACAAAGCCAACAGCAACACCAATCAAAACAAGGCCATTCAAAGTAGCAGCAATGGTAAAAATCTCATCAATTTTACCACATTTAGCGGACAAAGCACCTCCTCCTTTGCCCTTCCCATTGGAAGATGAAGAAGAAGCTCTGAGAGAATTAACGGCATTTGCAAAACACTGTTCAGTGGATAAAGGCATACCTAAAGAGACCACATTGTTGTGGGCTTTGAGACCTCCGTAGGAATTCAATCCTCTTATGTGCACCACTTTTGTCTCCCTTTTTTGGGTCTTCCCTATTGACACCACTGCTGCATTAATTCTTGCTGGCCTCAATGCTGCTGCTGTTGCTGCTGCCATCTCTACAATACAATTATAACAAGATTAATTATTAATTGATTTTAACTAGTATTGTAAGATGATTGAGAGATGTGGATGATGGGTTGGTTGGTTACCTTGTGGATTTGGATCCCAAGTTGTAAACAAGAGGAGAAGAAAGAAAGGCAGAGGTTTTTTGTATGGAGATGAAATGGGATAAGGTGAGCCATGCTAATGATTGGTCAGCAATTCAGACGGATAAAATGCCTCAAATGGACCTTCCATTATTGCTTCCCTTCAATCCCTTAAACTATTTTTTTCTTGTCACGTATTCTTTTCTCAATTTTAAAAACATATTCATATAAAACTTCAATTTTTTACTTTCATTCCTTTCGTTAAATTATTTGGTTCAGCTCATCATTGCACAATTATTAACAAACCAATATTCAAATCTCCCTTTCCCGTAAAACAAAATTTAGATTCGAATCCTATGGACAAAAATAGAAGAGTTATAAAAGAGCATTAGCCAGCACAACTGTTGGTTAAATAGCACAAGGGTAATATATTAAAAAATAAATACAAACTCATATAAAGAAACTGTAAAACACTACATTAACAGGGTCTAAGGAAGATGTCTCATGGAATGCCGTATAAAAATCAAACGCATATTTCCAGTACCATTACGGAGTCAATACAGCCGCTCTAAATGACCAGACTATATAAGCAAACCAAAACTAGGCCAGATAAACAAAGAGGTAACAGAAATAGAATTTTATAGCCAAACAATACAATCAATCCCTTTCCTGACTATCTACTGAGCAGACAAGTCATTTCCACTAACTCAAATACCATCAACAACTCAACTATTCAATGGTCACAGACCTTGTTGGAAAACACGAAAAATGTAAACATCAAGGACTAAAGCATCGTCGATACGACTTCCAGGTTCAAATACAAGCACGTCATGTTCCTGTAAGTTCTGATCGATGGCAAATTTTTTCCACCCCGTGGATAGCCCTCCGCTGTGTTTAGATTTCTGATAATAGAATTTTGTGCGCCACACTCTCTCTCCCATGCGTAAAACCACGTTTTGTTTCTCCAAAGCGTAACCATGCTTAGTCATCCAACCAGAAGGTATTGTCTGGAAAAAATAAATGCTTATAACAAGACTGGCTGCATAACCAGAAAAGTAAATCCTGATAATCAAGCAAAAACTGGTTTACTTACCATGTGAAATCTGCGGGAAACATGCGTGGGTTTCATGATTGTCATGAAGCCGTTGTTTGTCAATGCCTCTCGTGCCAATTGCAACGCATTCCTTTGGTCTTCCTCCGTAACGAGTCTTCTACTCGATATGTATGGCACGTCGTGTACTACTACACCTGAGCTAATATGCTCGATATCTGAATTTCAAGAGATCACCATGTTTAACTCAACAAATAAGCAAACAAATCAAAACGAAAATTGTATTTGAACATATTTTAAAGTAAAGAACACCACACCACTACATGAATACACGCAGCGGCGATAATGTAAAGAGAACATGCTACAAACACTACAATTACTAAAAAGTACCTGGTTTGGTCTCAAATTCCTCGGAAGAAGCAGAAAAACCGTCATGAGCAGGATTAGAAAAATCTTCGTTAACATGAAGAGTAGCAGGATCAATCTCCTCTTGAGGAATAGGAGCAGGAGTATTATCATCCTCTTGGGGAACAGGAACAGGATCAGGAGTAATCTCCTCTTGCTGAACATAAACAGGATTAATCTCCTCTTCATGAACAGGATTAGGATTAATTTCCTCAATTGGCCTCCGAATCTTTTTGGTAGTGGACCGCGAGCTGATAGGTTTCCTTAACGGAGTGCTGTAGGTGCCGTTATTTGCAGATTTCTGAGGTGTAGGGGCCCCATTGAAGTACCTAGGAGAAGGGATTGTAGCATTTGCTGAGTTTTCCCCGATTTTTCTTTTCAATAGGCTACTAGGATCCTGATCTTTGTGTCCACATTTTCTCACAAAATATGAAGCAGCCTTCTCACATAAGCTCCCACCGTCGAATATCAGAACATCAAAGCATGAAGCTCCATTGTACTTGAAAATTAAAAGATCATTTTCTTGTAGGAGATTGTCGTTTACAAATTCATCCCAACCATCACAGATAAATGTAGTACCACTAATTGTTTTGAGGTTAACTTGCCATACACTGCCACTGGGGCCTTTCAGAGTGATTAATTCAGGTAATTTCCCTTTTAAGTTTTTAGTAAAATGTTCAGGAATCGCCTGCAATTCATACACGGGTAGAGGGAATTCTTAAAAATAGATGCAACTATGCATTCACATCATCATGACAGTCAACATATATAGCAGGGAGCTTATGGATGTTTAAACAAAAAATTAGATGTACAAAACCACTCCAAAGAATGCTAACATTTTGAGACACTTCAAGAGTTTGAGTTTTGATACTCTTTCCCTTCACATAGTGTTGTACTTTTTCTGGATTTTACATTTTAGTAACAGCAATGCTAAACAATGCGAGCATAATGCAGCAAGATTGAAGAAGAAATATCCGTTTATCCATTAAATTGCAACGAGAAGTCAATTTAACCATGTGTCCTCGATTAAAAAACCCTAGAAACCGCGTTCGTCAAATAAAAAAATACTCGAAATTTCCCCCAAAAACCTAAGGCATATAAAAATAATAAAAAGATGCAAGGTGATAGCAGTAGAAGAGAAACTTACAAGCTGCCGATCGAAGCCAGCATGGAGAATTTGAGCGAACTGGTGATGCTGAAAATGGTTCCAATACATCTCCTCTTCCCAACTTCTGCAATTCCTGCATTCTTCTTCTGCCATCTTCTCTACTAAGACCAAAAATGAAAGGAGAAGAAGAAAAAAAAATGAACTACACAGCAAATCGGAATAATACAGAAGAGGAAAAGATCAAGAGAAAGAACAGATACCGATCGAGTAAGTTGAGCAAGAGCCTAGAGGAGGTATTACTCCTTCAAAGATCTCAAGACATTTTCATTAGTCACCTTCAACGACGATTTGAGGTTACACTGCTAATTTCCAATATAAATTTTTCGGATTTTTTTTCTCTAACAAGAACACAACATTGAAAAACACCCTACAAAATAAAATTTACTTATGTCCTTTATCGGGAAAAAGAACTTTTTTAAGTTTTGGGATTTCTCATTCTCTATTACCTGTTCGTCGGCCGGGCCGGGTTTGGCGGGTCTTTTACAAAAAACGTTAACCCAAGCCCGGTCCAAGCCGTACTTTAGAACTTCGGGCTCGGGCCGGGCTAATAAGGTCATTCCCAAACCCGGCCCAAGCCCATGAATATTTTATTTGTTATTAATTTTTTTATTAAATTAATAGAAAAAATATAAAAAAAGTTAAAATATGTTTAAA
>CATIWQ010064433.1:0-19990 GCA_949673415.1 Euphorbia schlechtendalii | reverse complement strand
GAGATCTGAGTTTTCAGAAATATGGAACGTATATACGGAAATTTTACAAACCCGTGTCTTATTTATTTAAAAATTAATTTACCGGCTTAAACATATTTATTTTTTAGGAATATCTCTAAATAATATCACGATTTATGCTTTCAGACCTAGATTTGTATTATTTTCAGTTATTATGAAGTATGTTAGAAAACCCCCACGAAGGAAATCAAAATTCCCGGATAACAGACCCGACAAATATTCGCATGTGGCATTTTCACTACAAATTGGTTAAATCAACTTGTGTGAATAAAATGAACCCTTTTTGTTTAAAAATAATTTCAAACTCTCTGATGTTTTAAATTAGACCGCTCGGGTCTCTAGAAAAATCAAAACGAACATATTTGCAATTATTTGTGACGTGCCATATTTTTGTGCTAACCTTTGTGGATGCAAGTAGTTTAGGATTTATTTTCCTTCGGGTATCGCATTCATTTTAATAAAAATTATGTATTTGTTAGATTGGTTGTATAATAGGAAATTGATGTATTTATTCCTTTAGTTACCAATGTACTTAGGTGATTTGTAAAAACCCCCAGCCCAATGATGTAATTAACACCCCGTAGAATAGGCGTATTTAATTTCCTACGTGTTTACTTTCCGCAATTTACTTACCGTTTTATACATGCCCGATAAATATAAACCGAAAATATCTAGTTTAGTACAAATATTATAAACATGGTTTCTCATTCATAGTGTAGTTTAATTCAAATGATGACGAAATAGATAACTCATCCCGGACCCGAATCTCTACTTTGTGGTACGGTTTAGGCATACGGATCTAAGGCTGTACTGAAATTTCTCGGAAGAGCTGATCCAGGTGGCGACTCTGTAACATAGACTAGAGATCCTGATCTCGAGTCTTTTATACTTGGGACCCATTTATTTTAAAAACATAATTCAAGTTTTTCTTCATGGGAATCTCTTTTCCAAGTCACTTTTCCATAAACACGAATACAGAAATCATTTTTCGAAAACCCCACGCCCCATCTCACTAGGTCGGTGCCTCGCGGCGACCGCGCGGGTCGAACGTCGTTCGCTCACAGTGGTGACTCTGCTGGGGATATCTTTTTAAAAACTTATAAACAAGTTTAAAAGATTTTGGATGAGTATTGAAAAGTCATCAAATGAGTAAACCCACATTCAAAATATCGAATAAAGCATATGCATTAGACGGATTAGCCATTAAGGTTAGGTTGCCCAATTTTGACCAAGAAGCTTGCCAAATATACTTCATGACCCCCTGGTGATCGAAGGAACCTAGTGAGTTGATCACTTGTTGCCATACCGCATGGAATCTCTTGAAAAAGGGGGGAAGAGTATCGCAGTGCAACAAGAACCTTCTACATCAACAACCCTGACCGAACTCATATAAGGAAACAGCAGACACTTTCCCTAGGTTTACCAAAACAAATGCATCTTTTCGTGCAGGTTTGCTCCTTAATACTTCACGGTAATAAGATAATCCAAACCTAGATATTAGGAGCCTGCCCATTACACGCGGGAGACATAAGGTTGGAAGAGATACGTTGTGTGCTGTGTGCTATGTGTTAATCACATCACCATGTTTATTTCATGAAAAGCATCATGCTAACCCATGATTTATTGTGCAGACACAAGTTTTGCACACACATGTCATTCTCCTAATACCGTTTACCTAGGATTAAAAATGTGGTGGGATAGCGTCACCAAGGGTTAGGTTCACTCACGGTCAAGATAAGTACTTATTAAACACTCGGACCTCTGTCTGCTTAGATCCAAGGAATTCTAAGCTTCGGGTATGACACATTGTTCTACGCGAACTCGAACCTAGAATTAGAGACGCAATGAGGCAGCGTCACCTAAGATTAGGGTCACCCATAGGGTTTGACACATTGTTCTACCCTAACTCGAACCTAGAATTAGAGATGCGACGAGACAGCGTCACCTAATATTAGGGCCACCCATAGGGTATAACGCATTGTTTTTCCCGAATTTGGACTCACCAAGAGTAATGAACTCTCAAACTCCAAAAGTGTGTTGTCGCATGGACGATACGCACCCATTTGTCATTTTTCGATTTGTTTGTTTCAAAAGGATTGGCAAACATACCACCTTTCTTGCCAAAACGGCACCATTTTACTTAGTACTTCATAGGGCACAACGCATTGTTGGACTCACCGAGAGTAAATCTTGGGCGATGAACTCTGTTCACCACTTTTCTAATGATAAGTTTAATCAATTATGGTTCCAAAATCTTATGAACTAATGGCTATCAAATGTTCTAAAAACTTGTTCGAGAGTTTTTGACTAAACTCGTTCTGAAAGAATTATGCCTAGTAATGGTGCCAAAAACTTGTTCACAAATAAAATGTAGGTGTTGTCAATACCTCTTACCACATAGAAAAATGATGATAACTGTAAGTATACAGTTGCGATGTAGTTTTAAAAGATATTGAATCCACAGGGAAGGAACATGGTACAAAGATATGATAGGGAAGATAAAATAAAGAAATAAAATAAGTTTGTTATTTTTGGGTAGGAGGACTAGAACGAAAAGTTGAGTAAATATAGATGTGGAAGATTAGATACTCTAAACATAGAGATTTTTCACTACAAACAAGTATAGCAGAGAAAACATGCAAGTTTAACGAAAATTTTTTGACTCTCTAGATTATCTAACAAATTCGGTTCTAGACACTCAGATGTTCAAAGATTCACCGCTAAGCTACACATGAAATAATTTTTCTAAGTCTAGCGTAAACGAAATAAGACAATTATGAAAACCTGGACAACATCAATACTATGCTTAGTACGGGTCACTCGCACATAGCCACATTTAGCAAGTTACCATTCCAAAAATGTTGGCTCACTAAACAATTGCAAGTATGTTCGTTTTGATTTTTGCAAGACCCGAGAGGTCTGATTAAAACATCGACAGGTTTGGAATTTGTTTTTCATAAAAAAGGTTCATTTTATACACATAAGTTTATTTAACCATTTTTAGTGAAAATGCCACATGCGAATATTTATCGGGTCGGTTATCCGGGAACTTCGGATCCCTTCGTGTGGGTGATCTAAAATAGTATTTAGAAATATAAATCTAGGCCCAACATGCATAACATATCCATTTTTTAGGTTAACAACGGTAAGAATGTCATCCATATCGTCATCGACTTCCCCGTGAAGGGGATGTCAATATGAATGGTCCGAAGCGCTTCTGTTGTTATTCCAAACCTTAATCAACATATTAATATATTAATAAATCATATATAAATCTTAAATAATTACAATTAGAGTTTTGTTACCCCCTAATGATGCATTTCCAAACTCAGAAGGGTCTCAGCGGGTCGTTCCGGGCTGAAACTATTCGAAACTGAGCAAAACAAAGCGAAACTGGGTTCTGCCAAAGGCAATGTCATTAATGACATTAGGCAATGCTATTAATGACATTCCAATGTCATTAATGACATTAGGTATTGTCACTAACGACATTGAGTCTCCAGACCTGCAAAAAACATACAGAAACAGCAAAATGAAAATCCCAAATATCAAACGATTATAACTTTTGCTATACTTAACCGATTTGAATGATCTTTATCATTCCAGAAGTCTCAAGATGTGTAAATTATGTTTATTTAAACAAAATACTCAAAAATATTAGAAATCATATTGTATTTTCCAGAAAATATATTATTGTGAAAAAAAATAGAAATAACTAAAAACAAAATGAAACTTCAAAAAGAAAGTATAAATGTAAGCACAAACTCTAGGAACTCAGACGCTTACCTTGTAGTCATGAATCCACTTTCTTTAAGGTCCATGAAGTCCTCTAGGAAGCACTCCGTATTTTTTGGTTCGGTTTTGCGATTTTTGACGGAAATGGAGAGTAGAGGTCTACTTTTTTAGGGAAGGCTGGGCTTCAAGGATATAACTTGTAAAAAGAGGAAGATAGGAGGTAGAAGTCCTTCTTCCTTTGAGTTTAAACCTAAAAGCACTCTAAACACTAATATTTTAAAACTTTAGCTTAACTCTTTTTATGAGCTCTCTCTTTAGTTTTTTTTCTCTGGTTTTCTTTTTTTTGGAAAAAATGAACCCCCAATTATGTATGATGTTGGATGGAATTATGTAGGCAAGGTGTAAAGTTAAGAAAATATGAAATTATGGGATAAAGTTGGGTCTTTTTAACTAAATGATGCATAAATTGCTTTTTTGGTCTGTCTACCAATGCAATGTCAATACCGACATCGCAATGTCAGTAATGACATGGAGATGTTGTTAACAAAATTGCAATATCGGTACTGACATTGTGATGTCGATACTGACATTGACAATGGCTCCTTTACCTTGTGCTTTTTTATGCTGAATTTGCCTAAAAAAGGGTTAGGGCTCAAAGAAACAAAGCAAGCTTCATTTGGATGAATTCAAGACCCTATAAAAAGTCAAAAACTAGCAATGGAAAAATAATCTACAGCTTTATCAACGAACTCGCGAGTTGGTGCAAAATCTTGTGCTCATAGGCTACCCCTCTTGGGATCACTACTATTATGAGATCAGTATGGTCCCATGATTGAAAGAGCAGTGGGATTTAGAGATAATACCTGTCTGGTCGCTGTTTGTACTTTCTAGGGATGATGGTTGGAAGCTTTCATCTTAGTACGGCGTTGTCAAGGGTTGGTATCTCCGTGCCCCTTACGAATTACCCGTTTTGCAATGATTGCCCCTTGAAGGTTCACCTTCGGCTAGTTGATACCGCTGGAACCATTGGGGAATGAACGTTAGCCATGCGCCTCCGTTCTTCTGGTTGAGGATCCTGTGTACAAGCTGTAGCAAGTCCATTGACGACGTGGACCATAAAGAATCTGCTGACTAAAAAGGCTAGGATAAGATGTGAACTAAAAAAAGTTCATTAACTGTAAAAAGTAAAAAAAATGGGAACTGTAGAAAGTTCACCAATTGTAGAAAGTCAGAAGATTACGAATTGTAGAAAGTTCATTTACTGTAAAAAGTTAGAGAGAGGGAACTGTAGAAAGTTTATCGGCTGTAAAAAGTCAGAAATTTACTAATTGTAGAAAGTTTGTTTGACTGTAAAGAGTCAAAGAATTGTGAACTATATAAAGTTCATCGACTTTCAAAAGTTAGAAGGAAAGAGAACTGTAGAAAGTCCGTTGACTGTAAAAGTCAGAGAATTATGAACTGTAGAAAGTTCATCGATTGTTAAAAAAGTCAAACAATTGCAAACTGTAGAAAGTTCACCAACTGTAGAAAGTTAGAAGATTACAAACTGTAGAAAGTTCATTGATTATAAAAAGTCAGAAATTTGTGAACTTAGAAAGTTCATTTTACTGTAAAAATTTAGAAGGAAAGAGGATTGTATAAAGTTCATTGACTGTAAAAAGTCTAAAAAGGAATGCAGAATGTAGAAAGTCCGTTGATTGTAAATATTCTGAAGAAGTTTTGGACTGTAGAAAGTCCGTTGACTGTAAAAAATCTAAAAAGGAATGCAGACTGTAGAAAGTCCGTTAACTGTAAGAAGTCTGAAAAGAGATATGGACTGTAGAAAGTCCCGGAGGGTATGTGGATTGTAGAAAGTCTGCGATGGACGCCCTTTGTGAGTTGACCATGGGTTGACTATGACCCTCGGAACTATTGGGGAAAGGATGAAAGCCGTGTGCTCCATGCCTTTGATGATACGTTGATTGTGGTAAGTCTTTGTCCAAATTTGATGTGGGAGGGTTGGCTATTGCGGTTTGAATTATATGCCCCTTGTGAGTTGACCTCTGGGTTGACTGTAACCCTCGGAATTGCTAGGGAAAGGATGAAAGTCATATGCTCCATGCCTTTGATGATATGTCGACCGTGGTAAGTCTTCATCGAAATCCACTGTGGGATAGTTGACCGTTAAGGTCTGAATTGTATGCCCCTTATGAGTTTACCTCTGAGTTGATTGTGACCCTCGAAACTGCTAGCGAAAGGATGAAAGTCGTGTGCTCCATGCCTTTGATGATACGTCGACTATTGTGAGTCTTCATCGAAATCCACTATGGGATGATTGGTCGTAGTGGTTTGAATTGTATGCCCCTTGTGAGTTGACCTCTGGGTTGATTGTGAGCCTCAGAACTGTTGGGGAAATGATGAAAGCCATGTGCTCCATACCTTTGATGATATGTTGATTGCTATGAGTCTTTGTTTAAATACAATGTGGGATAGTTGACCATTGCGGTTTTAATTATATACCACTTGTGAGTTGACCTCTGGGTTAACTATGACCCTTGGAATTGCTGGGGAAATGATGAAAGTCGTGTGCTCTATGCTTTTGATGATATATTAACAAATGTGAGTCTTTGTTGAAATCCACTATGGGATGGTTGACCATTGCGGTCTGAATTGTATGCCCCTTATGACTTGACCTTTGGGTTGACTGTAACCCTCAGAACTGTTGGGGAAAGGATGAAAGTCATGTGCTCCATGCATTTGATGACCCGCCGACTATGGTAAGTCTTCGTCAAAATCCGCTGTGGGATGGTTGACCATTACGGTCTGAATTGTATGCCCATTGTGAGTTGACCTCTGGGTTGACTGTGACCCTCAGAACTACTGGGGAAGGGATGAAAGCTATGTGCTCCATACCTTTAATGATATGTTGACTGTTGTGAGTCTTTGTTGAAATTCGATGTGGGATGGTTGACCATTGCGGTTTAAATTGCATGTCCCTTGTGAGTTGACCTCTATGTTGACTATGACCCTCGAAACTACTGATAAAAGGATGAAAGTCGTGTGCTTTATACCATTGATGATATGTTGACTAATGTGAGTCTTCATTGAAATCCGCAATGGGATGGTTGACCATTGCGCTCTTAATTGTAGGCCCCTAATGAGTTGACCTGTGGGTTGACTGTAACCCTCAAAACTCCTAGGGAAATGATGAAAGCAGTGTGCTCCATGCTATTGATGATACGTTGACTATGATAAGTCTGACATAAATGCCCCTTATGAGTTGAAGGGGTACATGCAAGAATGAGGAATTTTAATAATAGACGCTTGTCCCATATGTTTTAATTCCTTGATTGAGATTGCCGATAAGTGTATAATTACACTTATTATCATTATAATTTTACACATTAAACACCATAGTTTAAGTCATTTTTATACTTCATATAAAAGATTTCACGTGGTATGTAGTTGTTTTTTATGCAAATGCAAGTATTAGGTAAATCTTGGAAGTAAAATGATTAAAGTTTGAAATCTATGAAAAAATTTAAGGATTTGGTTTAGGATCAAAGCTATCGAATATCAGTAAAGTTACAAGGAGAATTCTGAAGAAGAACACATTTCACGGTCGTAACAACCATTCACGATCGTGACTTAGTATTCTTCAGAATAGAAAGTTGTCAACCAAAGGTTCACGGTCGCGACATGTACTTCGCGATCATGACTTGGACTGTTTTTTGGTCAACTCTTCTCAACTATCAACCACCAGATAAGAACTATCAACCGCCATAAACTACCAAACAAAAAGATACCTTTTGGAAGTCAACCAATCATGAAAAGGTGCCTTTCCATTATGGATAAGATCAAATCAACTCAACCAATCACAATGAAGTGATGCAATCTTTTGCCAATGGACACAACTCTTCATTTGGATAGATGCAACCCTTCATACTCTATAAATAGGGCTCCAAACCTCACCAATTTCTTGACATAAGTGGGTGTGGTATTGAGTTCATGATATTTAGTGGTGTTGTGTGTAGATAGAGAGTAAAATTATCTAGTTTTCGCTACGTTCATAAGTGTTAGCGAGAAAATGTATAAGTGATTCGAATTCTTATTTCGATCAGTAGATTTCCCTACATATTCGAGCGATTGTTGTATAAGTGTAATTGAAAATCACTTATCAATAAAAATTTTCGTTCTTCAACATTATTTTATTCGATATTCACAAAGAATAGCATCCTAGCGGAGGTTCTGTATGAGTCGAGATTGAATTCAAAGCAGATTCAGGAATTGCGGTAGTTGACGACTCCCATTAAAGAGTAGATATGGTTTGATCAACTTTAGCTTTCACTTGCATACCTTACAAATTTGCTTTGCTTTCTACTTATACTTTCTATTTCGAAGTTTATGATATGTCTATGTGTCATAATGTGTATTTCTTGTTGAGTCTTTTATATTAATCAGGTTATATGATTCTGAGTTAACTTCAAGAGTAGTTTAAGGGCTAACAAGATTGTGTATAATCACTGTATCTGTGATTATAACGCTGTTTAGTGAGCCAACATTTTTGGAATAGTAACTTGCTAAATGTAGCTATGTGATAGCGACCCGTACTAAGCATAGTAATATTGTTTTCCGGGTTTATATAATCATCTTAATTTGTTTGCACTAGATTTAGAAAAGTCATTTCATGTGTTTCTTTGCGGTGAATAATTGAATATCTGAGTGTCTAGAACCGAGTCTGTTAAATTAATCTAGTGAACATAATATCTTTGATGTCCTTGCATGTTTTCTTTGCTATACTTGTTCGTAGGGAAAATCTATATACTTTTATCTTCTTTAATCTTTCATACATTTATCTATCCATCCATCATTTCAATCCTCCCAACTAAAATCAAATCTATTTTATTTTCTTTATTCCGTTTCTCTTGTTAATCTTTAGTGCTAGTCCTTCCCTGTGGGATCGATATCTTTTAAAACTACAACGTAACTGTATACTTGTAGTGGTCACCATTTTTCTATTTAGATAAGCGGTATTGACAACACCTATTCATATTTTGAACTTTTATGTTATCGGTAGAAAAGTGGGGAATAAGGTTTTTGGTTTCATTTTAGAATATAACCCCTTAGAGTCATTAGAGTCGAAACCTTGCGATCAAGTTTTTGGCATCGTTGCCGGGGAAGGCAAGTGCGTTCTAGAGATTAATTGCTGGAGATACGGTATTTATACTAACTATATCTATTTATTTCATTTCCTATATTATACAATTTTCTAATCTTATCTTAGATGTGAAAAGATTATGAAATAATCATCTTGGAGGTGAGACATCATAATATTTCATCTTAATTCTTGATAAATAGAAGATTTTCTTCTATTTTTCCTATTCGCTTTCTCGACTTCCATTCGCGCTCTTGAATTCTTGATTAAAACTTTTTGTTTCTTGTTTTTAGTATAGTCACGTTCGCGACCTAGGATCACAATCGCGATGTGAGCGAAAACTGCAGTAGTTTGAGCAGTTTTTCGATTGTTTCTCTCAAACTCTATATATAGAATGCCAATTCTCATAATTCTTCACTTCTGAAATTAGAAATTCCTTTTTCTTCAGACAAAATCTTTTTTCTAAACCCTGAAAATCAATCAATCCTTTTCATCAAAATGGTACACTCTAACAAATCTAATCTCATTCCTCCTTCTAATCTGCAAGAGTGGTATGAAACGCCTTTTCCAATTTACTCTCGAGAGGAAGTTGATCATTTCGAAACAATCAGAGATGCAGAATTCACAAGTTCTTATTTTATCCATAAGAATAGTTTCATTCATCCAGGAATCTATGATAGGGTAATGTATTACCTTAGGATTCTAAATTTCATTCTCTATTCCACCATGAATATTGGGAACAGCGAGGATAACTGTAAGGAGATGCTGATTTCATTAGTATGGGCAAATGCTAAGATGGATTATTTAGAATTTCATCATCAAGGGAAGAAGTATAAATTATCGAGGAAGAAATTAGAGTAGAATTTGAGATTCTCTAAAGATTGTTACTACAAAATGCTTTCTGGTTGGGATCCGCTACCAACTTGGAGTCGCCTTACTGGAAAAGATGAATACGAACAAGAATCTACCTATAGTCGGTAGATCCGAGACCCCTATTTGCTCGCTTTTCACTTCTATCTAAGTAGTGCGCTTTTCGATAGATCTAGTTCTGATACAATCATTCCTAAAGAATTGTTTATCTTGGAAGCAGTTTGGAATGGCATACCTATGGATGTATCAGGGATTATGATGGGGACTCTTGTGTCTGCCGCAATTGATCTGGGTAGGATAGCGTACGGGTGTCAAACTATGGTGAATTTGTTAGGATGAATTTGGAGATTACCTTGTTGTGTAGAAGTCTTTACTGACGAAGATGAAATTCTGAAACTAACTACAGAAATTTTCTTCAAGTACGGATTTCTAACTAAGTGCATTGGTGAAAATAGGATAATCTATGATTGGAAATCATGGGATGAGCGAGTAGAAACTGATAAAAAGTGAGAAAGAGAAATCGTTAGGGAAGAAAGGAGTAATTCATCTAATCTTAAGAGGAACTTGAATGAATTAATGGAAGAACAAATCTCTATTCATCGCAAGATTAACAACATCCACACTTTGGTGGATGATGTTGAAAGAGATCTGCGGGAGTCACGTTATAAGATCAGATGATTGAATCGTTAACTCCTGAATGAATAGTTTTCTTTTCTTTTTAGTTTAGAACCTTGCATAGTCTTTCCTTTCAGTTTAGTTGTGTTTGTGTTTGTTTATTTGTTTGTTTGTTTACTTTTGAGTTTATGAAAGTTTGTAAATATTTGTTAAATATGAAATGAAAATTTGAACAACAAGGTGTTGATGTTCAATTACTATCACAACCTTGAAAAAATCAAGGTATAATAGTAAATATTTATCTTTTGTATTTAAAAAAGTTTGTTTGTCTTTGTGTTTCTAAGTTTTACAGGTATAAGTCTAAAAATTGAAGAAATTTGAAGAATAAAGAAGATTACGACCGCCACCCAATTCGCACTTGTGAGTATTGGACATCAAAACATTATGTTTCTATCGTGAAGAAAGTCATGATCGCGACTGGCCTTCACGATCGCGACACGGGCAAAATATAACCGTTACAGATTGCGATCAGACACGAAATGAAAAGACACCTTTTGGAAGTTAACCAATCATGAAAAGGTGCCTTTCCATTATGGATAAGATCAAATCAACTCAACCAATCACAATGAAGTGATGCAATCTTTCGCCAATGGACATAACTCTTCGTTTGGATAGATGCAACCCTTCGTACTCTATAAATAGGGCTCCAAACCTCACTAATTTTCTGACACAAGTGGGTGTGGGATTAAATGCATGATATTGAGTGGTGTTGTGTGTAGATTGAGAGTAAAATTATCTAATTTTCGCTACGTTCATAAGAGTTAGCGAGAAAATTTATAAGTGATTTGAATTCTTATTTCGATCAATAGATTTCTCTATATATTCGAGTGATTGTTGTATAAGTATAATTGCAAATCACTTATCTATAAAACTTTTCATTCTTCAACATTCGTTTATTCGATATTCACAAAGAATATCATCCTAGTGGAGGTCCTGTACGAGTTGAGACCGAATTCTAAGCAGATGCAGGAGTTGCGGGAATTGATGACTCCTAGTAAAGAGTGGATACGGTTTGATCAACTTTAGCTTTCAGTTGCATATCTTACAACTTTGCTTTGCTTTTTACTTATACTTTCTATTACAAAGTTTATCATATGTCTATGTGTCATAATGTGTATTTAGTGTTGAGTCTTTTATATTAATCAAGTTATATGCTTTTGAGTTAACTTAAAGAGTAGTTTCTGGGTTAATAAGATTGTGTATAATCACTGGATTTGTGATTATAACACTGTTTAGTGAGCTAACATTTTTGGAATGGTAACTTGCTAAATGTGGCTATGTAAGAGAAACTTGTACTAAGCATAGTAATATTGTTATCCAAGTTTATATAATTGTCTTAATTTGTTTGCACTAGATTTAGAAAAGTCATTTCATGTGTTGCTCTGTGATGAATAATTGAATATCTGAGTGTCTAGAACCGAGTATGTTAAATTAATTTCATGAACATAATAACTTTGATTACCTTGCATGTTTTCTTTGCTATACTTGTTCGTAGGGAAAATCTATATACTTTTTATCTTCTTTAATCTTTCATACATTTATCTATCCATCCACCATTTCAATCCTACCAACTATAATCAAATCTATTTTATTTTCTTTATTCCATTTCTTTTGTTGATCTTTAGAGCTGGTCCTTCCCTGTGGGATCAATATCTTTTAAAACCACATCGTAACTGTATACTTGCAGTGGTTACCATTTTTATATTTAGATAAGTGGTATTGATAACACCTATTCGTATTTTGAACTTTTATCTTATTGGTAGAAAAGTGGGGAACTAGGTTTTTGGCTTCATTTTAGAATATAACCCCTCAGAGTCATTAGAGTCGAAACCTTGCGATCAATTACTGAGAGCAAAAACTTTTACCCCTTCAATCAAGAATTAAAACATGAGGGTTTTGAGGAATTTTTCTTTAGGCCCATGATAAACGTGGAGATTTGAGTTTGAGATTTTCGGGGATGTCACGATCGCCGCTCTGTTGTTTTGAGAGGCCTTTGTGATGTTGTAATGCTGGTTGAAAGAGGCTTTGGTAGGCTTGAATTTGACGAAAGTTGAAATGACTTGAGTTGGGCCATTATCATTCTAAATTTTGATTATGTGCTGCTCCGACATCTTCTTGATACTTGTAGTTTCCTCATGTGTAGGTTGAGTGTTTTTCTTATCAGAATGACATTGCCTCGATTTAACATCACTTTCTCTTATAAGTGACATGATGCGTATGCATGTATGAATGACTTTATGCATGAATAATATTTATCGCATGATGTATGTTTATCTGTTGTAGGTGTCGTTGGCTTTGGAGCACTGGCCCAATCGATAGTAGAAGCTTCATTGCATGAGGAGCCTTTTGGAGATTTCTGAGTTGATACCCTCTTATGGTGGTGCATGATTGCTCCTAGGATTCATCTGATTGGGCATTCTATGGTTGGCTTTTTATCGATGGTCGAGTTTCGTAGACATGACTTCTTCAGAGTGATAATGGACATAGGTCCGAGTCGAAGTTTGATTTTGTGGATGAATCAGAGTCAAGTTCAAAGCCTGAATTTGGTTTAAAGAGGATTTGGATGAGTCATTGACTTTTTGACACTCGTTTCCTTCTTTGGTATGGTGCCAATGATGTTAATGTTGATCCCGAACCACGTTGGTGATGCTCACTTTGAAGCTGATAAGGAGAGCTTGGAAGCTTTTGATGTGGCAATCCTTTCATTGAGGAAAATCAGAAGATATTTGTCCTAATACCTGGAGGAGATAGACAATTCCTTGTGCCATTCCAAGGACAAGATGATGAATTTGATATTTATTTGGTTCTAATTTTTTCATAGACCGCCCTTATGGGTTTTTTAGTCTATTGAACCTTGTCTTAATTTTTGCCTGGACCTCCCTTTTAGGCTTTCAATCCAGCAAACTCATTTTTTTTTCTTTTCTATTTATTTTTTTTCTTTTTTTTATTGAACCATGATGTGATGGGATGCTTACTTGCGATATTCTACAGTTGGCATGCAAACAATCAAGATAAACATATGCATAAAGATTCAGCAAGAATGACAATTCATTGATTTGACTCCTGCCATTGACTAACCCTTTCAAGTTTTCTAATCAATGAGTTTGCTTTTCTCTCGATGTCCTAAGTTTTGCCTAAGCCATCCTTTTCGGGTTTTCGGCTTAGCGGATTATTTTTTTTCTATTTTGAAAAGATGCCCTAATTTTTGCTCGACTAGCAGAGTGCTAATTGACAAGCTAATTACTTTTTGTACTGCTTTTTACATGATTTATTTATTTCACCAACGTGTGATAGCGTTTGAGTCCATCTTGGTGGATTCATGACTTTAACAGCTTATTCGTTCATCATTTTTTGATTAATTTGTTGTTAGTTCTTGCCGCTATGTTGGCTTGAGGTATACACGATGATGAGCGATGATGCTTGATATTTGCCTTTTCAATTGTTCAGCCAAACAGGGAATGAGTGATTTATCAGGGATGGATGGCTTCAAAACCTACATCAGACATAGCTTGATCCCATTGAACGCAAACAGCATTGTCCATTGGTACTCCTTTAATAGTGTGATAATCGGCCCACAAAAGGGTGATGAGCCGCGTGACGAATTTGATGACACATTGAAATGTTTGACTCCTTCTTTGTGTCTTCGACACTGGCATCATGTTGGCTACCCTAGCGGGTGTTTAGCCATTTTGGGGAACTTAGCTTCGATTTGCTTTGTTGCCTCAATCGTGACTCTTCCAGTCCATTTTGATCTCAATCGTGTCATCTTCTATTTGACTGACTAAATGACCAGTGGAGATTTTGTGTTTAACGATCATTCTGTCGACCTCTAGCATGTCTTCATAGGACCAAGAAAACACTATCACGTGTTTTCTAAGTACTTATGTTATCTCTCATTTTTCATCAAGAGTCAAATCATTTGTGTAGATCCCAGTAGGGTGAATGAATGGTCAGAGGGGGGTGAATGACTTCTTTTTGAGTTTACTGAGTATTTCACATTTTCTCTTCTGAAGTCGCTTCTGTTCCTGCTGAGTAACAGTGCTCAGCTCAGTATTCCCCTTGTTTATTATTTATGTGTTTGTTAGATGCGGAATTAATTAAACACAAAAATAAATGCGCTGAGTAGAGAAAGAAAAACAGAGATTTTTATCTTGGTTCAGCCTCCTGCCTAGTCCAGTCCTTGGAAACTACGTCCAAGATTTAATCCACTATCAACTCTTCTTCTAGTGAAGAGTAAACCTTATACAAGCTTGTGAAGTCACTTCTAGCAATTTGCTGTTCTGAGCTATACCAATCCAAAATCCCTCGTATTCTGAATCTGAGGCTCCAACTGAAGTACTCTTACCAGCTTCCTGAGCTATACCAATCCAGAATCCCCTATCTTTTGAATCTGAGGCTCCACGCTGAGTACTTCCCAATAGCTTCCCGAGCTATACCAATCCAGAATCCCCTATCTTCTGAATCTGAGGCTCCATGCTGAAGTACTTCTCACAGCTTCTGGTTCACGAGCTATACTAACTCAGAAGTCCCTCCTTCTGAATCTGAGGCTTCGAGCTTCTCTATCTCCTTGAGCAGAGTTCTCACAAGATCTCAAGCTTCCGCACACCTCGACGAACCATTACAGAATCCCTCTTCTGTATGCTCTTAGCTGAAGTCCCTCCAACAACTTCTAGTGTGACACCGAGATATACCAATTCAGAATCCCCTGTCTTCTGAATCTGAGTCTCTTCCCTTCTCTATCCTCCTGAGCAATAATCTCTCAAACGATCTCAACTCCCTCACACTAGCTTAACCACGGCTAGTGAGCTACAGCAATTCTATAGTGGATAGAATGAGTTACTGAACTTTTTGTTTCAGTTAACTCTTTTACAAACAGATTTATCTTTGAGTGTTTGCTATATGTATTTATAGAGAAATTAATGTGAAGATAAGAACTTGAATATCACTTGAGTTGTTCTCTGCTTCTCTTATCTCTCTGTTTCTTCAATGGTGGAAAACACTCTTTTATAGCGAAAGAAATGTTTCCGTTGAGCTTGGACTTACGTTCAGATTCTTCCTATTGAACTTGAAACTTGGTCTGAGAATCTTCCCGTTGAGCTTTGTCTTGAATGGAGAATCTTTCCGTTGAGAAGAAAATCCTTCCGTTGCAGACGTGCTCTCATTTGAAAATGAATAAGTCCACATGAGACCCATACCGTGATTTCAGGATATGTTTATCGGTCAATATTTAAATCCCACTATCTTTCTGACTTTTGTGTCATCTAGGTGGAATCTTGACTTATTTCAGCATTATTGGTGGAACGTAGTGCATGGTGTCTTGTAGTGCCAAATCAGCTTCCATCATCTGAGTGGGAATCTATGAGATTATCTTTAGAATAATTCCAGCTGATTTTCTTCTGATACTTTGGTCGTTGAATCGCTTCTGCTATGGTGTTCCTTTGAAATAGTCCATTGTGCCTTTGAGCATGTATCGTTCCTCTAGCGATGTCCTTTGAGGCATTACTGTTCATTTACCTCTGAGTAACAATGTTCCTCTGAGTTCTGGTGTCGTCATCCTCTGAGGTATAATTGTTCGTTTGTGCTTCTGAGTTAGCATAGTTCCTCTGAGTACTTCTTGCTTGTGTCTTCTGAGGCATGCTATCTTCTGAGGCTTGATAACTTTTTAACTCAGTACGTACAGTCCTTCGTTGCTTCAAGCTGAGTAATCGTATGACTCAGTAAGCTAAGTTATCATCTAACTCAGTATCCTGAGTTGTTGTCTGCTTCAATGCTTTGCAATCATTATGCTGAGTGATCGTCTGCTGAGTGAGTGTCTTACTCAGTTCTTCGAACCTGTCTGCTGAGTGTTCTTCTGACTGAGTTCTCCGTGACTGCTTACTGAGTGAGCTTCTGACTTAATTCTTCTTGTCTCATGGAGTGAACATTTGATACAGTATGGATAGTACTCAGTACGTACTTTTGATATTGTAAGCTGAGTGGTCTTCTAACTCAGTATGAACCTCTGTTTGCTATCTGCTGAGTTTCACTTGTCTCTGAGCTACGAATCAACAAAACTTGACCTTCTGATAATCAGAACCCAACAATCTCCCTCATTTTGTTGGTTTTGAGTGAAGTCAAGCACAGGATGTACTTTGTGTACTTACTCCCTCATACTCCCTCATAATCCTATACATAGGTTCTATGAATACAAGGAAGTCAGTACAACAATGAGTTGTACTGCTGAAGCAGAAAGTAAAAACTTTTTATTAATGACGATTACAAGTTTTTACATATAGTACAGTTACAATGAATGAATTCAACTATAAAATTACAATATCTTCTCGTTCAGTGCTGTTCATTCATCATCTCCATGTTCCTGCTACTATCGATCTCCATAGCAGTGATGTTGGATGGTTGGTTAGAGATCATCCTTCTTTCCCAGATTTAGTTGAAGGTGTGCTTGTCCTTCTCCCTCCACTCAGTACCAACAAGCTGAGCTGTAATCTTCTCCTCATCAAGCGCGAACCTCAAGACAACTTCCTGAATGGTGGTCGCATTAGCTTGGAGAGGGGGAACAATCTGCTGAATTAGCCTTGCTGCCTTGCTGGATACAAAAGGGAAGATGCTTTCAAGTATCACTTGAAGTGCCTTCTGATTCCAGATCCACTAAGTGTTGAGTCCGTTTGCCAAATGTTGCAGGAACAGAACAATTTGGCTATCATGAGAGCAAAAGGGATGAAGAGATAGGCCATTAAGCTGATTACTTATGCCATCAATGCTCTTCTGAAGCTCTGCTGATGTGCTGGTATTCCTTGCTATCACAATATCTCTCGCTTTAGTTGTGATCTTAGTAAGGGCATCATCATGTTCTTTCAGCTTATCACCAATGTTATCAACAGCTTCATTCTTCAGGACAAAGGTTGACTTAGTGAATTTCTGATGAGCAGCTTCCATTGCCTTTGTGATCTCAGCCTTTATCTCTCTCTTGGAGTCATCCATGTGCTTTAACATTTCAGCAAAACTGTCTTGGATTTTCTCCTGTTTCCATACACAGTAGGCATTCTGAGTCCTTAGCGCCTGGATCTCAGTTCTCAGCTCCATGGAAAGATCTGTTGAGGTACGCTCTATGGCAATTCCCAGTGTGGATAGAATGTCAGCGTACTGACTCTAAGAATGATCCTTTACTCCATTTACTTCATCATGGATCATCTCTAGCCCTCTTTCTACAATCTTCATAAAATTATTCACTTTCTTCAAAGCTTCTAGGATATCCACATAGTTGCTGAGCCTAGTCTCCATCAGTGGTTACAGATGCTCGATCAGTTCAGAACGAATCTGAGATAGCAAAGGAATGCTGTCAGCTCTTTGCATTATGATCTGCGCCTGCTTTGAGATAAGTGGCACGCTTTGAGCAAGCTGGCGATTGAAAGGAACTAGCTGAGTGTCCACTACTATGTTGTTAAGGCGGAGTGCCATGGTCAGTAAGTCATCAAGAGTCTTCCCTATGTGATGAAGGGAATTGACAGGAACAGAGGTGCTGGATTTTGCTCCTTCAGTTATGTTGCCAATCATCCACCTTCTTCTATCAAGAGACTCATCTCCATGGATTCTTTGATCCTCAGGTCTGGGGATAAGATGAATTGAGCTATTGGGATCTACCAATACCTTCGAAACTGAGGAGTGCTATTGTTGCTGAGTAGGTTGCTCCTTGTGCTGAGCAGCCTCAACTTCTTCATCTAAATCATCCTCCAACAACACATTCTCCCTTAGTTTCATCTGCATCGTCTTCCTCCCTTAAATCTTCTGGCTGTAGATTGTGTTCAACATATACTGAGCGAGCCATTGATATGAATTCGGTGGCAGGATCTAAAGCTGATGATTTAACTCCCCATTCAGCTTCGGCTGACTTCTTCCTCTTTTGAATAGCCAATTGGAACGGATCTTCCTCTAGCACATCCTCTTTCACCAGAGATGGCTTATTGGCTTCCTCCTTCTCTACAGCTTTCTCAGCTTCCTTCTCAGTACACTCAGCTTGCTTAGCCTCAGCCTCAAGCTCTTTGACAACCTCCTGAGCGACTGATGCTGCTACTATAATAGGATCTTCATCATGGAGTGCTGGTGATCCTCCTTGTGTAGGCTGTGGCTTCTTCTCTATTACGAAGTTGGTAGGATTTGCCACCTTTGGAGGTATAGGACTTGGAGCTATGGGAAGAGCTCCTAAGGGTAAGTCAAAGTCTGTTGAAGTCCCCTCCAGTATTCCTCCATCCACTTCTACTGAATCATCCTCCTCAGCTTTAGAAGTGCTTTTCTCCTTCATCTTTGCTGTATACTCCTCTGGAGCTGGAGTTCTTCTTCCTTCTGACTGAGCTCTCTTCTCTGCCTCTTCAGCGGCAATCTTCAGGTCACCAATAGTGCCTTTGGAAGGTTTCTGAGAGTAAGCTTCAACTATGCTCTGGTTGATAGCTTTTATCATCTCATCTTTCTGAGGATCATCTTCTGAAATGATGATTTCCCCGTAAGTCTTGGCTTTCTTCACAGGCGAATCCTCTTCCTCATACTTAGTCTCGTCGTCACTTGATATTGCCAAGTTAGGATCAAATTCTCCCCTTTTTCTCTTTGTCAAGATACTGATGGGTTGATTATCCTCTTCATCATCTGAGCTGCTTTGCCCTTCTGGCCTTGCCATGTACTGGGACTTATTCATTGAATAAGTAATTCCTTGGACTTTCCCTTCAGTGACTTCAGATGGTTTGGCAGCTACCTCAGCATCAAGTGCCTTTCTTCTGCTGATTCTGCTCCTCTTTGCCTTAGGGACCTCTTCCAGTTTCAGCACTGGTTCCCTCTGTCTCTTGGGTGAGACTTTCTCAGCTACTATGAGCAGACGATGTTCACCGCGAGGCATCGGCCCCGTGATATGGGGCGTGGGGTTTTTGAAAACGAATTTATGTGGGTCGAAAAATGATTTTCCAATTTAATAGACTCGAGATCAGAACCTCTAGCCTATGGTACTCAGAGTAGCCACCCGGATCAGCTCTTCCGGGAAATTTTGGTATAGCCTAGATCCGTTAAGCCTAAATAGTACCATAGTTCAGAGATTCAGGTCCGGGATGAGTTACCTATTTCGTCGTCATTTAAGTCAAATACACTTTGAGTGAGAAACCACGTTCATAATATTCGAACCAAACTAGATATTTTCAGTTCATTTTTATCACGCATGCATAAAAATGGTAAATAAATAGCAGAAAGTAAACACGTAGGAAATTAAATGCGACTATTCTAAGAGGTATTAATTACATCACCAGGCTTTGGGGTTTTACAAATCGCCTAAATACATCGAGAATCTAAGGGAACAAATACATCAATATCCTATTATACAACCGATCTATCAAATACATAATTCTATTAAAATAAGTACTGCAAAAATAAAATCTTAGGCAAACATCTAATTTAGCTCAATCCCGCCTGCATCCACAAAGATTAGTACGAAATATTTTTACGAAGCAGATATGTGTTAATACACCAATTATGTTCGATTTGAATTTGGACGACCCGTGTGGTCTTATTGAACTGAAGATGCCG
>CATIWQ010064414.1:0-24818 GCA_949673415.1 Euphorbia schlechtendalii | reverse complement strand
AGGAATAGAGAATGAAGTTTAGAATCCTAAGATAATACATTACCCTCTCATAGATTCCTAGATGAATGAAACTATTCTTATGGATAACATAAGAACTTGTGAATTCTACATCTCTGATGGTTTCGAAATGATCACCTTCCTGTCAAGAGTGAATAGGAAAAGGTGCTTCATACCACCCTTGCAGATCCTATGGAGGAATGAGAATAGATTGGTTAGAGTGTACCATTTTTGAAGAAAAGGATTGGTTGATTTTCAAGGTTTGGAACAAAGATTTTTTCTGAAGAAAAAGGAGTTTCTGATTTCAGAAGTGAAGGATTATGAGAATTCGCATTCTATATATAGAATTTGAGAGAAATAGTCGAAAAACTGTTCAAACTGCTACAGTTTTTACTCACGTCACAATCGTGATACTAGGTCACGAACGTGACAAAACTAAAAACAAGAAACAGAAAGTTTTAATAGGAATTCACGAGCATGAACAGAAGTCACGAATGGGAATAGGGGAAATAGAAGAAAATCTTCTATTTGTTAAGAATTAAGATGAATTATTATGATGTCTCACCTCCAAGATGATTATTTCATAATCTTTTCATATCT
This sequence comes from Euphorbia schlechtendalii, assembly GCA_949673415.1. Lineage (NCBI taxonomy): Eukaryota > Viridiplantae > Streptophyta > Magnoliopsida > Malpighiales > Euphorbiaceae > Euphorbia > Euphorbia schlechtendalii. The sequence continues at coordinate 24,221 of CATIWQ010064414.1, read as the reverse complement.
AGAATAAGATTAGAAAATGGTATAACAAAGGAAATGAAATAAATAGATATAATTAATCTCTAGAACGCACTTGCCTTCCCCGGCAACTGCGCCAAAAACTTGTTCGCAAGGTTTGGACTCTAATAACTCCTAGGATTTTTATTTAATAATGAAGCCAAAAACCTTGTCTCCCACTTTCCTACTAATAAGATATAAGTTCAAAATATGAACAGGTGTTGTAAGTACCGCTTATCTAAATAGAAAAATGGTGACCACTGCAAGTATACAATTACGATATAGTTTTAAAAGATATCAATCCAACAGGGAAATACTAGCTCTAAAGATAAACAAGAAAAATGGAATAAAGAGAATAAAATATTTTGAAGTTTTGGATAGGAGGATTAGAATGAAGAATGAGTAAATACAGATATGGAAGACTGGAGAATCTAAATTTTTAGATTTTCCCTACGAAATAAGTATAGAAGAGAAAAGCATGCAAGTTCAATAAAGATGTTACGATTTACTAAACTAATCTAACAGACTTGGTTCAAAACACCCAGATGTTCAATTATTCACCGCAGAGAAACACATGAAATAACTTTTCTGAACCTAGTGCAAATGAATTAAGACAATTATATAAACCTGGACAACGTCAATACTATGCTTAGTACTAGTCGCTCTCACATAACCATATTTAGCAAGTTACCATTCCAAAAATGTTAGCTCACTAAACAGCATTATATCACAGATCCAGTGATTATACACGATATTGTTAACCCTGAAATTTCTCTTAAAATTAACTCCAAAGCATATGACTTGATTAATATAAAAGACTTAACACGAAATACGCATAATAACACATAGACATATCATAAACTTCGAAATAGAAAGTATAAGTAGAAAGCAAAGCAAAGTTGTAAGGTATGCAAGTGAAAGCTAAAGTTGATAAAATCGTATCCACTCTTTAATGGGAGTCATCAATTCCTGCAATTCCTGCGTCTGCTTTGAATTCAGTCTCGGCCCATACAGAACCTCTTCTAGGATGCTATTCTTTGCGAATATCGAACAAACGAATATTGAAGAATGAAAACTGTTATTGATAAGTGATTTGCAAGTACACTTATACAATAATCGCTTGAGAATATAGAGAAATCTAGTGATCGAAATAAGGATTTGAAACACTTAAATATTTTCTCACCAACACTTATGAACGTAGAGAAACTAGATATTTTATTCTCTATCTACACACACTAAACGTAACCCTTTAATTGCACTCTAATGTTGCACCATGCACTCCACAAAATTTGTAAGGTTAGGAGCCTTATTTATAGAGTTTGAAGGGTTACTCTATCCAAACGAAGAGTTGTGTCCATTGGTGAATGATTATATCACTTCATTGTGATTGGTTGAGAAGTTTAAATCTTATCCTCAATGGATAGGCATCTATTCATGATTGGTTAACTTCAGATATGTGTCTTTTCATTGGTAGTTGATGGCGATTGATGGTGGTTGATCATTCTATCTGGCGGTTGATGGCGGTTGATCATTCTTATCTGGCGGTTGGTAGTTAAGAAGATTTGACCAAAAAAATTTCAAGGTCATGACCGCGATATACAAGTCACGATCGTGAATCTTTGTTTGACAATTTTCTACTTCTGAAGTGTATCAAGTCTCGACCGCGAATTGTTGTCACCACCGTGAATTATGTTTTTCTTCATAATTCTTCTTGTAACTTCACCGATCTTCAACAGCTTCGATCCTAAGCCAAATCTTTAAGTTCCATGCATCTTTTCACACCTTTTTCACTCTTTTTACATATAATTCCACTTTAGATCATTTTACTTCCAAGATTTACCTAGTTTCTGCATTTGCACCAAAAATTGCTACACACCACATGAAATCTTTTATATTAAGTATAAAAATGACTTAAACTATAGTGTTTAGTGTGTAAAATTATATTGATAATAAGTGTAATTATACACTTATCAATCTTCAAAGCTTGGAGGCTAGCGGATATACACTTCCTCTTTAATGAATCCATTCAGGAATGCGCTCTTGACATCTATCTAAAATTGCTTAAAGTTCATATGAGATGCAAAAGCACATAAGATTTATATAGCTTCAAGCCAAGCTACAGAGTATACGTCTTATCATAATCGATGCCTTCTTGTTGATTGTAGCCTTGAGCAACAAGCTTGACCTTGTCCCTAACAATAATGCATCTTCATCAAGCTTGTTCTCAAAAATCCATTTGGTGCCGATAATTGATTTCCTTTTAGGCTTAGGAACTAGATCCCAAACATTATTGCATTAGAATTAATCCAGTTCCTCTTGCATCATGATCATCCAATAATCATCACCTTCAACATCTTCGAACTTCTTGGGTTCATTTAATGAGATGAAATCTAGATGGCTCAACATTTTACTGAACTAACCTCGTGTTATTAATGGATTATGAACTTCATTGACAATGTGGTCAAGCGGATGGTTACTTTGAGTTTAGTCTCCCTCGATAGATTCGAATCTACAACTATTGGGTCTGCAGTTGGTTGTTGAGGCTGAGGTTGATCTTTGATGTCGTTGAAGTTGATTGAGAGATCATCATCTTCTTTGACTTTCTTAGCTTCAGGTTCTTGTGCTAGGCTAGGTAGCATAAAGAGTGGCATGCTAAGTGGATTTGCTTCCTGGGTTACTCCATCATCATCAGATGGTCGTCTATCTGCATTGTTAGTTTCATCGAAATCCGCATGCATAGACTCCTCTAGTTGGCTAGTTCTTTTAACATATATTTTATATGTTCTGCTGTTAGTTGAGTATCCTAGAAAGATATCTTCATTAGCTTTTGGATAAAACTTACCTAGCTGCTCTTTGGTGTTAAGAATAAAGCACTTACAACCAAATGATCTGAGATGACCAATCTTAGGCTTGAGCCCTTGACAAAGCTCATAGGGTGTCTTCTCAAGAATTGGGCAAATTAAAACCCGATTTAAGATATAACAGGTTGTGTTAACAGCTTCTCCCCAAAAGTACTTTGGTAGATTGTTATCACTCATCATGGATCGAGTCATCTCAACTATGGTTTTATTCTTCCTTTCTACAACCCCATTTTGTTGAGGCGTATAAGGAGAAGAAAAGTTGTGCTCAATGCCATGTGCTAAACAAATTTCCTCGAAATTAAAATTCTCGAATTCACGTCCATTTTTTATTCTACTAATTTTAGTTACTATTTCATTCATTATTCGATTACTTAGTTTGACAAAAGATTCACATGTTTCATCTTTGCTACTCAGCAAGATTACCCAAGTGAATCTCGTGAAGTCATCCACAACCACGAACGAAAATCTCTTACCACCCATGCTCATAGGGTGAACTGGGTAGAAAAGATCTAGGTGGAGGAACTCCAACGATCTCTTAGCACTACATGATTAATTTATATAAATGACTTCTTAAATTGCTTATCAAGCTGGTAAGATGAGCAAAGTTTATCCTTCTCGAAGCTGATACTGGGTAAACCCACAACTAGTTGCTTTTTGGCAAGTTTGGATAGAATGTTCATATTTATATGACCTAACCTTTTATGCCAAAGCCACGAATTATCCTCCTTAGATACAAGACAAACATTAGTGGAGCCAAGGGATAAATCAATCATATATACATTATAGATTCTAGGAGCAAAGATTATAGTTGAGTCAGTCTTATAGTCAATAACCGAGCAACCTATTGAGTCGAATGTAACCTTTCTGCTTTTATCACAAAGCTGAGCTACACTAAGCAAGTTGAACTTGAGTCCTTTGACCAAAGAAACCTCTTCGATTGAAGGAGAGACACCAACAATGCCACAACCCACAATCTTTCCCTTTTGGTTATCTCCAAAATTGACACTTCTTTTACACTCCAATTAGATGAATTGACTTTCATCTCTCATCATATAACTTGAGAATCCACTATCCAAATTCCACATTCTAGAGTCATTAGCGGAACGCAGGCTCACCTGTAAAACAATAACATTTTCTTAGTTACCCATGCTCTTGAGCAAGGTCCTCCCTTGTTAGCAATGCTTAAGTTACACCAGTTGTACTCATCATAATAACCATTTTTACACCTAGAGAGAACTGTAGCATATCCATCTTTGCCACAAAAAGCATACACCATTTTTGTTTTGGGCTGGCTCGCTTTCTTCTTTTTAGAGTAATTCTTCCTCTTAGAATTGCAAGTTTGGTTACTTGAAGTTTAACAATTGGTTGGAGGAGGAACCTTTTCCTTCTTCAAAACTATTATCTCAGCAGTTAACTTATCTAATTGATTAGTGAGCTTGCTTCTTTGACATTCATGATACTCGGCTTTTTCTTGAAGAAAGTGGATATCAAGAGATAAGGAAGCAATAGTGTCTTCCTGATCTTCACTTCACCTCACTAGCTCTTTGATGATTTTCCCTGATTTATTAGTCAGCTTCATAACATCAAAGAGTACTTGGGTGAACTCTTCAATGGAAAAAGGGATTTCAGAATGTACCTCAGCTTGAGGGGATTTCCCTTTGCTATGCTTAGCTTTAGAGTCATTAGCAGATTGGTTGCTCTTGGAAGCAGATGTTGAGATCTCACCCTTTTCATTCTCTATCGCCATTAAGCAAAGGTTGGCTGAATCTATTGCTTCTTCATCGGATGACAAAGATTCTTCAAAATCACTCCATGTGGTAGCAAGTGCCTCATTCTTCTTTGCAAACCTCTTCTTATATTTGTCCTTCTTGGTCTTTGGATAAGATTATTAGATATGGCCTTTTTCACCATAGCTAAAACACTTGATGTCTTTGATGTGTTGCTTCTTGAGTTCTTCCTCAGCTCCACACAAGTGTTGAGTTAACTTGTTTTTAGTGAGAAACTTCTTCTTGTTTAACTTCCCATCCTTCTTCATAAAGTGTTTGAAACTTATGGTAAGAAGGGACATTTTCTCATCAGAATCACAGCTGGTGGATTCATCAAAGGAATCAGATTTCAGGATAATTTCTTTGACCTCTCTCTCCTTGCCTATACTCCTTTTACAGTCATTTGTATATTTCCTCAGTGACATTTCCTAAGTCAGCAAGGTGCTTATCATCTCATCATAGTTGTAGGTCTTCAGATCATGAGTATCCTCGATCATCCTCTTCTTAGCATCCCACTCTAAGGTATGAGTGCGTAGAATCTTCTTCACCATCTCTTCTTTGGTGAACTCCTCACCTAATATTTTCTATTCATTAATGATATTAATGAACCTAGTATTCGTGGTCTGAATACCTTCATTATTGCCCATCTGAAATGTCTCAAACTCTCTCAGCATGAGATTGGTCTTCGACTCCTTGACCTTATCATTCTCATCGTAGGTAATCTCCAGCTTCTGTCAGATTTTCTGTGTTGTCTCGCAGCCCGAGTTAAACTCTATAAGATCTAGTGTACAGTGTAAGAAATTGATGGCTGTGGCATTTTTTTGAAGCCTTAAATCAGTGTTATCATAATCCTCTAGGTCAACTAGTACACGTTCCCCATTCCTAACCATGGTAAAAATTCTAGGGCCAAGCTCAATAGCGAGCCATGCTAGCATGTTTGGTGATTGGATGAAATTTTTCATGCGATTTTTCCAAAATGCGTAATGATTACCTTCGAATAAAGGTGGCCTGGTAACAGACATTCCTTCTTTAAGGAGAATTATCTATCTTGAGCCAGAACTGAAACTATTGTAAGCCATTTGGGATCTTTAACTCAAAAACTATTAGTCTATAAGCTAAGTACTTCTCTGATACCACTTGTTGGTCCTAAATGGCTTAAAATAATAGCAGAGGGGGGTGAATGCAGTTCTTTGTTTCTTTTTTTTATGTTTGTAAAAATCCTTTTACCAAGTTATGTTTTTAGACATGTGATGGGTTTATTGTGTTGAGCTAGGTCTAAAACAATAAACTGCTCAACTTTGCTGGCATAGTTTATCTTCAATCGCTGTTGAGTACTTTACTCAGTTCAAATTGATATTCAAGAAAAATTGATAAAATAGAAAGAATGATGAACGCGGTAAAGGCAAATAAGTAACGTTAGAACTTTACACTTGAGATTTATCCTAGTTCAGCCCCTAGCCTACCTCCAGTCCCCGAATTCCTTTTCGAGCTTTAATCCACCAGTGATTCGTTCCTTCCTTAAGCGGAGAAGCCTTTACAGCCGAAAGTACCTTCCTTTCTAATTACCTCTCAAACTCAATTTAGTACCCTTCCTAAATTGAAACTCAGATTTATCAAAGAAAATGCGAATAGAGGAATTCAACTTATAGAAATGTTAATTCCTTTACAAGGGTAAATCTTAAGTACTATTCTCTCTATTTCAAATAGATTTAGACAACTTGTGTTTACTGATTTCTTGATTTGGAATTTCTGAAATCTAGGAGTATTGAATAGAGTTTCAGCACTTTTAGAAAGTCAAAGTGATTCACTAAGTTTGAATGTCTGCTACAATCATCTATTTATAGTTGAAGGTCTTGGAAGTAGTTGTTGAAAACTTCTCATCCTGATAGCTTTCTAAATTTCTCTTCTCTTTAAATATTTAGAATTTGCTCGTTTGAAACAAATTTAGGATGTTTAGAGATAGAGATTTCGAACATTGAAGCTTGATATTAATTCGTTAATCCAAAGCGTCAAAAACTCATTTATCTTCAAGCAATTTGTTCTAATAGAGAAGCACTCGAGTTGCAATGTGGAATTCTGTAATTTATTGACTTGTTGACTTTGCAGAGTTACGCAGTGACATTGAGAACCGGCGCATGTTAGAGGATTCCTTTTGTCTTGGACTTTAGTGGGGAATCTCCAACATTTCATACTGACACCTTTTGGAAGTGAGAACCACTAGAATATCTTCTTTAATTTTAGAGCTTTTTCTCTTGAAAAGCATCAAAGGAATATTCCATTTCTAACAGAAACCATTAGTAGCATTTGTGTCATTTAATTCTCTAAGTGTCAAAGTAACTCAGCTTTTATCACAAAAGCACACTTAGCTTAGCTGAGTCTATATCTTTATAAACTATGTAATACTCGACTTACTCAGTTTTTCTTACTCTAAACCATATATTAACTAATCATTTAGTAAATTGAGTTTTATTCCCTTAAACAAACTCAAATAAACTTAATTAATTAAGTGTCTACTTAGTACTCAATTAATTTTACTATCCTAGTAGTTTGTTATTTCCAAAATGTTTTAAGTACTATGAAGTACTATTAACTTGGGTTTAACAGAAGAAGATCCCATAGAGGTAGATGAAAATTTATGCCAGAGGAAGTGCAAGTTGGTTGTCGTTTAAGAGGATGAAGGATAAGGGGGCTATAAGAAAAGCAAAGAGGACCTTGAAACCATTAATCCTGGTGCTACTACTCATGTTGAAGAAGTAATTACCAAGGCAAAAAGCACCCAGTGCAAGCGTACTGCCACCAATCGTCCATTACAGAAAAATGTCCAAATGGTGAGTAGTGATGAGAAGCTAGAGAAACCATAGAAATCCTCAATCAGGAAGAATATACTCATCCTACTTCCAACATTCCAACCCCTTCTTTCACTCAGGCTTAGAAATTTCCAACTCAGCATGAAGTATGACCCATCCTTGGGTTAAACAGCTAACCCATAGGTACTCTTAAATCCTTCCCTAATTTCTTTAGTAAATCCTAAACCTTCCTCTCTTGCAAATCCTTCAAATTTTATTCTTGTAAATTCTGAAATTCCTATTTCTCCTATAAATTCTCCTTCCCAAAATCCTAATACTATAAATTCCTTAGTAAATAGTCCTTCCTCTCCTAACCAAACACAAGATTCTTTTTCTCCTCCTCCTTCTCCTTCTAAAACTAAAATAATCCCTTCTCCTGTAAAAACTAAACCAAGCGCTTCTTCTTCAAATGTACAAATTTCACAACCTAACCTTTCTTCACAACCATCCACTACCCCTCTAATCCTTCTGATTAGAGAAGATTCTATTGCTGAGAACTTCGCTCCACATGGGAAAGTAAGCGAGGAAGGTACCAAAGCAAATTTTACAGCCAGTGAAGTACCTCTCTCTAGTAGCGAGCTAATCCAAGAGAACATGGTTGATTCAACCATCTTGGCTCAAATAAGAGAGTTGGCCAGGAAGAAATTCCCAACACTCAAATATGATGCTGAGTTTGATAGAGTAGTAAGAAAATTGTTACTATCTCAAGAGTTGATGGACTTATCCGTAAGAGCTAAGGCTAAGCTACCTGAGTTCGATGAACACTTAAGTATTCTCTCTGAATAAATCTACTTCGAAGAGTTTAAAAAGATTCAAGAAAGCTTGTTTGTGATTCGCAACCACTTAGTGAAAGAAAGTGCCAAAAGCTTATGGACAAGATGGCATTAATCTTAACTGGCTTATTTGATTCTGTGGCTCAACTCAGTGCAACTACCATCTCTATCCCTATGTTTATTTCTCTCATTAACATGATAGCAGAAAAGATAAAGGGGAGTGTTGGTGCTGATACTAAGGAGCTGAGTAGCTTGAAAGCCACAATGGTAGCTCAAGCTACACAATTTCATAAGTTTGGTGAATAACAAGCCAAAATAAAGAATAGCATAGGCAGTAAGATGGAAAATGTTCTAAAGGAAGTGGAACTCACCAAGGACATCGATCACATCATGGCAAAGTTGTTAGAGAGTATGGCCAAGCTGATGGTGAATTATGATAAGAAATTCATTCGGGTGATTAGGACTGTTGATGATGTGGCCAAGAAAGCTGATAAGCTTGTGATGAACATTGAAGCTCTTATTGATAAATTCGATGTTGTATACAAAGAAGTCAATGACAACATAAATGACTCTATCAAAAAGGTGCAAATGCCAATCTTTGAGGCTATTAGCAAGATTTTCCCTGAACCTACTGAGTCCCTAGACCTGGAAAAGGGTCTCTCGATGCATAAAAAGCTAAATGTCATCAAGGGAAAAACTAGGGATATGCAAAGAAATGTAGATCAACTTATGACAACTGGATTTCATGATGCAAGGGATATTAACTTCACTTCTAGATCTATGTCATCAATATTCCCATTAATCCTAAATATGGAAGCCAAGCTGAAGATACCCTTATCTTCTACAGATTTCAGAGCTCTGCTGTAGTGCTTTCATCAGTTTGCTTACCAGGGGTTCGACTACATTGCTCATTTATCCAGATGCCATCACTTTTTTCTTACTGAGCTGAACGATCAAGAATTCCTCACTACAAAGGGTTAAGAAATGCTTGAGCAAGAGATTTCTCTGCTGATCATTGGAAAGAAGGAGGAACCTAAGTTTGCTTTAGACTCTTTCAATATCTACCTTGAATAAATTGTAAAGGGATAGATGACAAAGGAGGAGAAGATAGCTGAATACGGTATCAGAACTACTAATCTAAACAAATCATCTCTACCATCTATGCCAAAGTGACCTCAACATCAGGCCCAGCATCAATCTCAATCTTCAAGTAAACAACAAAAACCCAAAAGCTCTAGACAACCTTCTAGTATTACATAGTTTACAAGATATAGACTCAACAAAGCTAAGTTAGCTTTAGTTTATAAAAGCTGAGTAACTTTGACACTTAGAGTAATAAATGACACAAATGCGTTTAATGGTTTTTGTGAGGAATGAAATATTCCTTTGATGCTTTTCAGGAGAAAAGGTGTAAAAATTAAAGAAGATATTCAATTAGTCCTCACAATGAAAAAGGTGTCAGTATGGAATGTTGGAGATTCCCCGCTAATGTCCAAGATAAAAGGAATCCTCTAACATGCACCATTTCTCAGTGTCTCCGCACATGTCTACAATGTTAGCAAGTTAACCATTCATAGAATTCCATGTTATTTTTCACGCACCTCTCTTTCATAATAGATTACTTGGAAGGAAATGAGTTTTTGATGCATTAAGTTTAATGGATTAATCTCGCCCCTCAACGTTTGAAATCTCTATTTGTTAACATCCTGGAATTTATTTCAAATGGGTAAATTCAAAAGATATGAAGAGAAGAGAAATTGAAGACAAAGTCAGAATGAGAAGTTTGCAACAACTACTTCAAAGAACATCAAGTATCAATAGAAGGCTAAAGCAGAAGTTCAAACTTGGTGAATCACCTTGAATTTCTTAAGAGCTGAAACACTAATCAATCATTCCATGCTTTTAGAAATTCCAAATCAAGCAATCAAGAAAACCCAAATCTTCTAATATAACTGTAATAAAGAGTAATAACTTAAGATATAACATTGTAAAGGATTCTGATCGCAAGGTTTTGACTTTACAAATTAAGAAGGCTTATATTGTATAACGAAGCCAAAAACCTTGTTCCCCACTTCTCTACCGATAAGATAAAAGTTCAAAATACAAACAGGTGTTATCAGTACCACTTATCAAAATAGAAAAATGGTGATCACTGCAAGTATACAATTTCAATGTAGTTTTAAAAGATATTGATCCCACAGGGAAGGAATTCAATTCTAAACACCAACTAGAGTTACGGAGCAAACAAAATAAGATAATATGTAGAGTTTATATGGTTTGGATGGTAGACTGATGAATAGACAGATGTATGAATGGACTAGAGAAGATCTAAAATATATAGATATTCCCTAAGAACAAGTTTAATAGAGAAAAAACATGCAAAATCATCAAGAATATTTCATACACTAAATAACTTCAACAAATACGGGTTCTATAGACCCTAATATTCAATAATTCACTGCAGAGCAACACATGAAATGACTTTTCTATATATAGGGTAAATGAATTATGAAACTTATAAGAACCTGGATAACAATATTACTATGCTTAATACGGGTCGCTCCCACATAGCCATATTTAGTAAGTTACCACTTCAAAAATGTTGGCTCACTAAACAGCATTGTAATCACAGATCCAGTGATTATATACAATTTTGTTAACCCTAAAATCACTCTTAAAGTTAACTCAAAAGCATATAACTTGATTAATATAAATGACGCAAAATGAATTACTGGTTTTGACACATAGACATATCATAAACTTCGAAATAGAAAGTATAAGTATAAAACAAAGTAAAGTTATAAGGTATGCAAGTGAAAGCTAAAGTTGATCAAAACGTATCCACTCTTTAATGGAAGTCATTAGTTTTCACAATTCCTACGTCTACTTTGAATTTTATCTCAACTAGTACAGAACCTCCGCTAGGATGCTAGTCTTTTTGAATTTTGAATAAAAGGATGTTGAAGAATGAACACTTTTATTGATAAGTGCTTTGCAATTACACTCAAACAACAAACGCTTGAATTTGTGTAGAAATATAGTGATCGAAATAAGAATCGAATCACTTATACATTTTTCTCGCTAAGACCTTGAACGTAGCGAAATCTATGCTATTTTCACTCTATCTATGCATACACATTTTCTTTATCTACCATTCCATGCACCACATGAAACTGACTAGTCTTGAACCTTATTTATAGAGTCCGAAGGGTTACGTCTATCTAAATGAAGAGTCGTGTCCATTGGCGAAGAGTTGCATCACTTCATTATGATTGGATGCAAAGTCTTATCCTTATCCATAATGGATGGGCACCTTTTCATGATTGGTTGACTTCCAAAACATGTCTTTGCGATTGGTAGTAGATGGCGGTTGATCGTTGTCATCTGGCAGTTGGTAGTTGATAAGAGATAACAAATATCCGTCACAAGTCGTGACCACGAATCCCATGTCATGATCGTGAACATTGGTTGGAAGTTTTCTATTTATGAAGAGTGAAAAGTCACGATCGTGAATAGGTGTCACGACTGTGAAATGTTGTTTCTTCATGATTCTTCTTTGTAACTTTACCGATCTTTTACAACTTCGATCTTAAGCCAAATCATTGTGTTCCATGCATCTTTTTGCACCTTTTTAACTCTTTTTACATAGAATTCCACTTTTGATCATTTTACTCCCAAGATGTACCTTGTTTCTGCATTTGCATAAAAAACAATTACGTACCACGTGAAATCTTTTATATGAAGCATAAAATGAAACAAAACCATATCATTTTATGATTGAAAATGTCATGATAACAAGTGTAATTATACACATATCACACCCCCACACTTAACTTTTGCCTTATCCTCAAGGTAAACACAATAGAAGTGTATAAATTAGAATTCAAGTTCATACCTCATTTGGTGAAAGACTATTGTAGTGAGTATCACATTCCCACGTTGTATAAAGTTCAAGTAAAAGTTCAAAATTTCGTACAAATTAGTAATGAGAAATTTATATAGTCTAGTTGCATACCTTTGCTTTTAATGGAGAGTCAACCGAATTGCGTCTTCATATAAGTGTTATATGCTTACTCGAATATTTCCTTCTCTTAAGTATAATATAAAGTATAAAGGACAAAGGAGCACACTTTGAAAAGATTGATCTCAAGGCATTTTTAGGTAACCTAGGATGCTAAAATCACTCTTATTGGTTGCATTTTATGCTCCATACCACTCTCCCCTTTTTTAGTGGTTGCATTTTATACTCTATACCACTTTCTTTCATTTTTTCTTTTAAGCATATGTTTTTAATGTACATATTTGTACTTTGCACCCATTTTTCGTTCTATGCAACTTTTTCTTTTTTTCACTCATTGAATAGTTGCAATTTATGTTCCGTACCATTCCTCACCTTTTGTATAACTCATTCGTTATCCTCTTTTTTTATTTTATTTTCTTAATACCCTCATCCTTTATTGATAACTTTCAAAGTATTATGGCTATAGTTTCCTAACATGTTAGACACACTCAATACTTATAGGACGTATTTGAGAATAGCATATAAAACTCATAGTAATAATACTATTAGATATTACTCCACTTAAAAATTATCGGTAGCATTAAACTAAAACTATATATAACTTATACTAATTCATGTTGTATTGAAATATATATTGAAACATACTTGGAATATTGTGATTGAATGTTACTCACCACTCATCCTTGCCAAATGCTAAATGTTGTGCTAAAATGCTCACACTCTCATCGTGCGGTCATATTCGAAACATCTTGTTCGAAATATGCACTAACATCAAACTTGAAATACCTAATACATACTATAACCTTGGAACGTATGTTAGTATAGTATAGGTATGGATAATGTATAAAGAATACAAAATCAAGAAAAATTTTCATATTCTTCAATTTTTTTAATTTATTTGATTTTTTTGGATTTTTGAGATTTTTACAAATGCCCCCCCACACTTAAGAACACAATGTCCTTATTGTGAGACATTTAACTAAAAACATAAAATCTAAAAACTAAAAACAATCAACTAGTCTAAAATTTTGAAAAAGAAAAGTAAAGAAAAGTATAAACCTATTTATTGTGAAGGAGAATCTAGGGCTCGTGTCGCGATCGTGAAGGCCTGTCGCGATCGTGATTTCTTTCAAAATAGGAATAGAAGGTTTTGTTGTATAACTTCATGAGTGCGATCTATAGTCACGATCGCGACTTTCTTTAATACTTCTATTTCTTCAATTTTTAGACTTAATACCGTAGTCTCCCAGTATTTGATCTCTAGAATGCACTTGCCTTCCTCGGCAACGGTGCCAAAAACTTGATAGCAAGATTTTAGCTATACTCATTCCGAAAGGCTTATCCCCGGCAACAGTGCTAAAAACTTGATCGCAAGGTTTTGACTTTACTAATTTAGAGGGCTTATATTGTATAACGAAGCCAAAAAACCTTGTTCCCCACTTCTTTATCGATAAGATAAAAGTTCAAAATATGAACAGGTGTTGTCAGTACCGCTTATCAAAATAGAAAAATGGTGATGAATGCAAGTATATAGTTTTGATGTAGTTTTAAAAGATATAGATCCCATAGGGAAGGAATTCGGTTCTAAAGACCAACTAGAGTAACGGAATGAATGAAATAAGATAATTGGTAGAGTTTGGATGGTAGACTGATGAAAAGACAGATGTATGAACAGACTAGAGATATTCCCTAAGTACAAGTTTAACAGAGAAAAACATGCAAAATCATCAAGAATATTTCGTACACTAAATAACTTCAACAAATATGGTTCTAGACGCCTTAATATTCAATAATTCACCGCATAGCAACACATGAAATGGCTTTTCTAGATCTAGGGTAAATAAATTATGACACTTATAAGAACTTGAATAACAATATTACTATGCTTAGTACGGGTTGCTCTCACATAGCCATATTTAGCAAGTTACCACTCTAAAAATATTGGCTCACTAAAAAACGTTATAATCACAGATCCAGTGATTATATACAATCTTGTTAACCCCAAAATCACTCTGAAAGTTAACTCGAAAGCAAATAACTTGATTAATAAAACTGATGCAAAACGAATTACTCGTTATGACACATAGACATATCATAAACTTCAAAACAGAAATATAAGCAGAAAATAAAGTAAAGTTGTAAGGTACGCAAGTGAAAGCTAAGTTGATAAAACCGTATCCACTCTTTAATGGGAGTCGTCAATTCTCGCAATTCCTGCGTCTACTTCGAATTCGGCCTCTACTCGTACAAAACCTCTGGTAGGATGCTATTCTTTCTGAATTTTGAATAAAAGGATGTTGAAGAACAAAAACTTTTATTGATAAGTGCTTTGTAATTACACTCATACAACAAATGCTCAAATTTATGTAGAAATATAGTGATCGAAATAAAAATCGAATCACTTATACATTTTTCTCACTAAGATTTTGAAAGTAGCGAAATATATGCTATTTTCACTCTCTATCTATGCATACACATTTTCTTCATCTACCATGCCATGCACCACACCAAATTGACTGGTCTTGAACCCTATTTATAGAATACGAAGGGTAGCGTCTATCCAAACAAAGAGTCATGTCCATTGGCGAAGAGTTGCATCACTTCATTGTGATTGGATGCAAAGTCTTATCCTTATCCACAATGGATAGACACCTTTTCATGATTGGTTGACTTCCAAAAGGTGTCTTTCGTTTGGTAGTTGATGGCAGTTGATCATTGTTATCTGGCAGTTGGTAGTTGATAAGAGATAACAAATAACCGTCACAATTCACGATCGTGAATCCCGTGGCATGATTGTGAACATTGGTTGGCAATTTTCTGTTTATGAAGAGTGACAAGTCACGACCATGAAATGTCGTTTCTCTATGATTCTTCTTTGCAACTTTGCCGATTTTGACAACTTCAATCCTAAGCCAAATCATTGTGTTCCACGCATCTTTTTGCACCTCTTTCACTCTTTTTAAATAGAATTCAACTTTTGATCATTTTACTCCCAAGATTTACCTAGTTTCCGCATTTGCATAAAATACAACTACATACCACGTGAAATCTTTTATATGAAGCATAAAATGAAACAAAACCATATCGTTTTATGATTGAAAATGTCATGATAATAAGTGTATTATACACTTATTAGATTCAACATTTTTATAAGTCGAAATTCTCAGTTACAATCTCTTTTCTTAAATCTGCGTGACAGTTTGGGAAGGGTACCTAAACTGTGTTTGAGTGGTAGTTAGAAAGGAAGGTATAATCTGTAATTGTTTCTACCTATTGTAAAGGCTTCTTCGCTTAAGGAAGGAAGGAAAACACTAGTGGATTAAAGCTCAGAAAGGAATCCGGGGTCTAGAGGTAGGCTAGTTGCTGAACCATGATAAAATCTCAGGTATTAAGTTTCTAACCTTTGTCGCTTGTCTTTATAACTTTATCTCATTCATCATTCTCTCTATTTTACATAGTCTTACTTGAAAAACTAATTCAAGCTGAGTAAAGTACTCAGCAGTGATTAAAGATAAACTATGCAAGAGAAGCTAAGTAGTTTATAGTTTTTAGACCCAGCTCAACTTACTTCACTAAGCATGCATCTAAAAACTGAACTTGGAAAAGAATTTTTATAGAATCTAAAAAGAATTAAGTAAAGCATTCACCCCCCCCCCCTCTGCTGTTTATATTAAGTTATTTCAAACCAACAAGTACAAACTTAACATAAAGAGAGCTCCTTGTGGGATACGCTACTCTTGCTTTCCACTCTTACAAATTAACACTGGTATACTTGTTAGGTATTACTAAAATAGTGCAACATTAGGTCAAATTAAAGTCTCTATAAGATTTCGGGACTCTCTTTCTTCGCGAACTTGCCTAGTGCGAGCTCGGTTGGATTTTTCAATCTCTAGATCAAAGAGGTTTTTGTTGCCACTAGTTGTGGCTCTATCATTTAAAGAAAAGAAAAACAAAGTAAACAGTAATTGTCCTCGGTAATGGTGTCAAAATTTGATGGGTGTCGAAACCACTAAAAATAATCCCTTCATGAAAAAGTAACTTGTAGTTAGCAATAATAGGGGTCGAATCCACATGGAACGATATTTACTAAGTATTTCCTAATTAGAATGACTAAAGTGATCAGATTGCTATCTTTGAAAATGTTGGGAGTTAAAAATTGAAAACTAAAAATAACGAGTAAAATAAATAATTAAAAGACTAACTAAACCAATTTTGGGGAAACCATGTATCATAATGTTCACTGGACAAAGGACAAATTGCACTGAGACTTAGGCTTAGTTGCACTAGCGCTCCACAATGTACATCATTAGCAAGTCATCCTTACTTCATATGGGGATTGTACTTCACGCCTCAATCCCCTTCCTACTCACCGTGACTCTCAACGTCACGCCATAGAGCTTGCCGGAAATAGCAATTAATAATAGAAAAGCCTAAACCCTAACTGACATATAATAAAACTCCCAATAGGTGTTAGCTTGTTTTATCTTCAGTCTTGGAGATGATAGAGAGAATGATGTCACTTACTCATTCTTAGGCACAATCACGGATGCAAAAGTTAGAGATAACAACAAATCACAAAGAATTACCTTGCGGCTAATCAAACCATAGAGAGGCTGAGGATTCAATAAAAGTAGGTATCGAGATCAATAAAAAGTCACATTGTGGATTGTTTTGTACATATTTAAGTCCTCACATCAATCAAACATGGTCTTGACCCTTATTTGGTCAAATCATTTGGAAATTAGTTAGACATAACTGTATTTAAAGGCAATAAAAAGTAAAGAGACAAATTGCAGCTTAAAATAAACTTAAATTAATAGAGTTGGAAAGCAAAGCAACTGAATTAAATAAAAAAACAAATAAAGTTAATTTTAAGAGGAAATGGAAAACTAAGGATGAAAATAATAATTCTAACTCTAAGCTAATTTGGACTTGAACTTGGACTAGACTAAATTACGCAAAACTGAACTGGCCTTCTTTGGGGATTCGGCCTCCATTTATAGTAAACTGGCCGAATCTATTGCTTCCCCTTTAGTCTTTGTCTTTGATTGTACATGTTTTTCTTTGGCTTTATCCTCTAGTCTTTACTTGGAGATAAAAATGATAGTCTTGTCCTCCCTCAAGATAGATTTTGTGAAGGAGAATAACTCTTCCTTAAATCAAAATTCCTTAAAGATAGACTTTGTTCAAACTGATGATTATCCCTTGATTTTTACCCTCTTATCTTCCAATTGTATGCATCTTTCACAATCTGGAAGATTCTGGAATTTGCGGAAGTCACCGGGATTAGCTAGTGCTCTCGGTGGACACACCGGGATCTCAGTGGAGTGCTGCTTTTGGCCATTTTAACCAACTTTCATCCAAATCACCTAAAAACCCTGGAATGACAAAAAAAACCTAGTAACAACGCTCATAAAGACTAAAATGTTGGATTTACAACTTATCAAGTTTAATTTGAAGGAAAAAAAGAATAAATGTAATTTTCCAAAAATGCCCTTGTCACGTTAGCAAAACTAACCGTGTTAACAATTTTCTTGTTTTGATAATGTTTAAAACACTCAGACTCCCTTTCGAGACCCGTGAAACTACAGGCTCCATTTTGAAAATGACTTAAATCACATAATATTTTTTTAAAATTTAACCTAAAGATTATTAATGCACTGGAAGAATCGAGCTTCAATTTGAGTGTCATTTCTATAGACATGTTGGAAAGTAGTTTCTATTCTTTTAATTTTCGCTGCACGGAATATAGAGAAGATGTTTTTGCTTTTGTTGAGCTATATAACCTCCTTGATATTCTTGTCGATTTTATTTATATTAAAGATATTCAACGAGAAACCAGGTAAAGTAAGTAGAATGATGAATTTGGTTATTAAAAGATCCAATTCATATAGGAACTACTTGTTACCCTTTCTTTTCGTCGTAAGTGCATTCTATTTGCTTTAAAATAGTATAAGGTTGACTGATTTGAATCCGGAAGGCATCAAGCCTGGTAAATGGATGCAAATCCATTAAAGACTCTGGTCAATGATCTAGCACTCATTTACCCATCCCTATATAAAGAGCACTTGCTTCATTTTTTCGAAATTTTTTCCAACAAAATCCAACTTTTGCTCTGTATTATTTTAACTATTGAGCATCCAAATTCATCCATTAAAGGTTCTAAACCACTTCATATCAATTCCATCACGTTCTCACATTGATTTGAACCATGTTTCGGTGATAAACTTCTGTTCAAACTTGATAAAAATGTCAAAACAACCAAAATCATTTCCTCTAGAAGTTTATAGACATAAATTTGGTAGAATCCTTTTCTCCCTTAAATTTCAACTTCTCGAAAAATTTGGTTCTAAACTGACTCTCAAGTCATCTTGGACAAACAAAAAGGTGACTGAGAATAATTGACTCCTAGCCCATTTTTTATATCATTATTTACATATCACATTTTCATTTTTTGGGGTAAAGAGTTGATTGGAGCTGCTTTACCATTATTTTGTCAGTTAAATGCATTAATGCGTAAATGAGCTTGCAACTAAAGCCCGATTTCTTGAAATAAAGGGGAAACTCCGCCCGAGTATTATGGGAAAATCCCAAATATAGTTGTTACTTTACCTGATTTTATATTGCAAATCATTGTCTTATAATGCCTTCATAATGCCAAAATTATCGCATTGGTGAAAGATAAAATAATCTCAAAGTTTTAAATAATACAGTGGCGAATCATGTCTCAACTCAGTCTCTCTTTTTTTCCAGTATAACAATTCCATCTTGGATCAGTAAACCACAATTCTCGGTGGAGCTGAACAGGGTGGCAACTCCATTGTCTATAAAATGAAGTAAAAAGCTTTGTTTTATTTTATTGGATTTTTTAATAAAATTGTCTCAAATAAAACTTTATGTGCATTATTTCTTAATATAATCACATTTTTTTGACCTAAATAAATAAGAAACAATACTTGTTTGTGAAAAATCATAAATTGTAAATGTGTTTTACAATCACATTGAAGTAAAAGGGTATCTTCGTGCCCTGCACAGTGTGACCACGGACTGACCCGGAAACACACCGGCTCACAGTGAGATTGAACAAAGAAAAGAATATTTAATTTGTATTCAACTATAGAAGATGGGTTCAAGACTTGTTCTAATCAAAGTTAGCGTAAGTAAGTTTTAGACATGCATGTGTAAATCACATTTTCACCCCTTAGAATTAATTCTTATTGGATCAATAATATGATGGAAGAAAATAAATAAGTTACATACATTAAAGTTTTAGTTAATTATAATTCGTTCTATTATTTTCTTATTCATATTTCAATTTGAAGTAGATTTCTTTTGTTATGATTTAAGAAATTTTATCCTAAAGCTAATAGGATAATGGTATTTTTTTTAGGCAAATTTTACAACTAACTTTTACGTCCTCGGATTAGTAATTTATAAATATAGACATCTTTTTACTTTTTATGGTAATGTTTTGATGATTAATGAAATTTCAAATTTCTTTTGGAAAATTTCATTTTCTTCAATGTATGCGAGTGATTGTGATCTTGTTTTGAATTATATGTTGATTGTGATCAATTGTTATGGCTAGACAATTGCGAATCAACACCTTAACAGATTCTTTATTCCAATTTGAAAGGTTGCATAAACTATATGTTAGCTTGATTGTTCATTTTATTTGTTAGGATTGGTTATCCTAATGCTATCTTTCAAAAATCTATTTTCTAATCAATAATGTTGGTTTCTTTGTGTCTCATAATCTCGATTCACGATCGGCATTCATTGAGTTTAGATTACGCTTCTCGTCACCGGATTCATATCATTTTACAAATTTGTTTAATTTAGATAAATATAACATAGAATGATTCGAATTAATAAGAATACACGAATAAACTTGATTATGACTATTTAATACCATGTCCATGTGATTTTGTTGGGACATATCCATTTGAACTTCTTCCTGTACCACAATTGGTAAATACAATTTAAAATAATCGAAAATAATTCATCATTTTAACGTAACTAATTAAAAATATTGGATTAAAGTCACAGTTAATGTCTTATTATAGTGGTTGAGACTGAAACTTTGACTTGTAGAGATCTCAACCCTCGAATTTGAGTTTCATCCGTGATAAAATCCGATTTTTCTTTCTATATAATGTTGAACGCAATTGCACAAATTAAGAAAAAATTATTAAATGTTGCTCATGAGAATTAAATTTGAAAACAATTATTGATGTTTTAGAATAATCAATAACATTGTTTGGAATAAAGTTTAAAACATAACTTTTAATTTCACCATTATTCAAAAGCAAGTTTGTAAAAAAGAAATTCAAAACAGAGTTTTTTCAAAAAGTTGGAAAAAAATGATAAATAATATTTTGTCATTAAAAATTAATGAAATGGTAACAATTTTATAATTTAATCATGATTTTAGAATTACGCATCAAATTTTAATGAATTTTGAAATTATAATGATACGATTTTTTCAAAGTTATCATCATTTTAATAAAAAGTATATTTTCATATATAAAAAAGTTTCAAATTTATCACTGAGATTAATGTATTTTTAATAAACAACCTGCTAAATTTATGTTCAAGGTAATCATTAACATCCTTTTTCATGACATAATTTAATATGAAGATTTTCGTTTTAAATTTTTTAAAAACCATTGATCCCATTTAAAAAAAATCATTTACACATCTCATTTTATAAAACAATAAAATCACCGATCATGGTTTTAAACTCTACTCTATTTTATATCTTATATACTGTTGCAGTTATCCATTGTATAAGGGGCCCATATAAATGTCAATTTCGTTCTCAAATTTTTAGCTCATGTGCTTTTTTTATGTTCTATCTAGAGTTTAATCGGTCCAAACAAACTTTTCCTTGCATTTACTCGATCCTCTCTCGGAAAGAAAACCCTTTACAACTTTTTTTAATATGTCAAATTCCAGTTTTAGAAATAACCAAGTGATAAGCAAAACTCCTAAAAACAAGTAAGAAAAATAAACATAAAAAGGTAGGGATTCTAATGTTAATGTCTTTGTTTGTTTTTCTGGAAAACATATCAAAACTTAATTAGCAACCGTACTTTTCGTTGATAGGAAACTAATCAATGTTAGATGTTGATTACATCAACTTTTGACGGAATCATATTATCAAAATCAATGTATTAATGTTTCTATAAACATTAAGATTAAGACACATTCAATCATTTATCAAATTTAATACAACAATTTTTCCCAACTGTTTTTATTTATTTTATGATGCATATGCTTAACTATAATATATAATTAATAATAAATCAGTGTAAAGCATTGAATATAATTAAAATGTAAGATTTGAACTCATGACTTTTCACTACATAATTCAATTGTTTATGTTCATTAATGTCTTTATTGTTCATTAACTGGAATTGTCGAGGGGGAACATGTAAGGGAGGAAAACAATCTTTTATTCTCAAAAATATTGTGAAATTCAGGGCACATTTCTTTGTCCTTTTGGAACCAAATTTGTGGGAATCTCAGACCAAGTAAATCATCATTTTTAGGGTCACAATGATTTTGCAACACACGTGTGGTTTCGTCGAATAGCTTATAGACTGGTATTTTTATTTCTTGGAACACGTCTCTAATTCATGCTTTGATTATTTCTACGAGTTCTCGTTGGGTTATTGTGCAATTTACTATCAACCAGTTAGTTTTCAATGTTGTTGCGATTTATGGCTTAACGTTATCAGTGAAGAATATCGATGTGGCAAGAGCTTTGTCAGCTCATCCATGGTCTATCTGATGTAATGCTTTGTGGTGATCTTAATAAAGTGTTGGACATGTTGGATCATTCTAGCGGTGTACTCTAACCATCGACATCTTACTTCTAGGATTTTGTGAATGATTGCAAGTTATTTGACTTAACATTGCAGGGCTGAGACTACACCTGATTTAATAGCCAAGCATATTCACACATTGATAAAGTTCTTGCTTGCATGGTTGATTTATGACCGATGCTAGCTATTAAAATTATCGACAGCTCCTTATCGGATCACTTTCCGATTCACTTCAGCTCTCACTTGGAACCGAGCCATCAACCTAAGTTATTTCATTCTTTGAATTATTGGTGGGATCTCCCGGATTTCCTCGGTACATGTCACGAAGCTTGGGAGGGTATTTGCAATAGTAATTCAAACTCGGATATTGATGTCAAATTGATTCGGCTTCATCGAGCTATTAGGCAGTGGCATTTAGTGAAGTTTAGAGATTTAGAAGACAACATTAAGAGCAGGAAACTCATGGTATTGACCTTACTTCGAGCAACATAATGTGGCATCTACACTAAGAAACATAGGAGGCTTTTCGGAACACAAAAACGATGAAGCATGGAAAAGCTTAGATATCAGTAATCACGTGTTACTTGGTCACTTTTTGGAGACTAAAACACTTCCTTTTTCCATTGCATCATCTCTGTATGTTTTGCAACAACTGCATATCACAACTGGAAATTGATGAATTGATGACGCATAAGGCTATTCCGTTCTCTTTGTGAGGGCTGTACTCTAATTTTGTGAATTATTAGTCCACACAAGGCTTATGGCACCATTTTTAAAAGATGAGGCATGATTTCATGCGGTGAAAATAAAGTGTCTGGCCCGGATGGTTTTAACTTCTTTTTACAAGATATTTGAGCCCCATTTGAAAAGATAAATTAGGCATCTTTTAAGAAACTTTCACTCCACGTCAAGGTTCCCAAAATGCGATCAAATCATTGACACTATTCTTATCCAGAAGGTACCCGGTTCTTACACTCTAAACAATTATAGATCCATTATGTTTATTCATGGTATTTTTATAATTGTGGTAAAACTGTTATCATTCGTTTGCAAGCGATTCTATCGAGCTTGATTTTGGGAAATCGGTTTTCTTTTGTAAAAGGAAGTAATATACATGAATGTTCATTTCTACCATCGGAAATCTTACACTCAATACACTCGATGAGGCGTTCTTGCCTAGTGGTGAAATTGGATTTTCATAAGGCATTTGATAGTGTTTCTTGGAGTTACATCGATGCGGCTCTTCATCGGAGGAGGTTTGATGACAAATGGATTAGTTGGCTTGTAAATGTTCCCAAGGTTTTGACTCTAATAACTTTCATTTAATAATAAAGCAAAAAACCTTGTCTCCCACTTTCCTACCGATAAGATATAAGTTCAAAATATGAACAGGTGTTGTTAGTACCGCTTATCTAAATAGAAAAATGGTGACCACTACAAGTATATAGTTACAGTGTAGTTTTAAAAGATATCGATCCCACAGGGAAGGACTAGCTCTAAAGATCAACAAGAAAAATTGAATAAATAAAATAAAATATTTTTGGATTTTAGTTGGGACGATTAGAATGAAGAATGGATAGATATATGTATGGAATACTAGAGATTCTATATATATAGATTTTTCCTACGAAATAAGTATAGCAAAGAAAACATGCAAGTTCAACAAAGTTATTATGTTCACTAGACTAATTTAACATCATCGGTTCTAGACACTCAGATGTTCAATGATTCACTGTAGAGCAACACATGAAATGACTTTTCTAAATCTAGTGCAAACGAATTAAGATGATAATATAAAACTAGACAACAATATTACCATGCTTAGTACGGGTCGCTCTCACATAGCCACATTTAGCAAGTTACCATTCCAAAAATGTTGGCTCACTAAATAGCATTAAAATCACAGATCCAGTGATTATACACAATCTCGTTAATCCTGAAACTACTTTTAAAGTTAACTCAAAAGCATATAACTTGATTAATATAAATGACTCAACACGAAATACGCATTATGACACATAGACATATCATAAACTTCGAAATAGAAAGTATAAGTAGAAAGCAAAGAAAAGTTGTAAGGTATGCAAGTGAAAGCTAAAGTTGATCAAACCGTATCCACTCTTTAATGGG
>CATIWQ010064388.1:0-12493 GCA_949673415.1 Euphorbia schlechtendalii | reverse complement strand
TTCATTATCAACTACTGAAGCAGAGTATGTTGCAGCAATAGAAGCAGGAAAGGAAATGCTTTGGTTAAAGCGATTCTTTCGAGAATTGGGTGTGCAACAAGAAGAATACATAGTTTATTGTGATAGTCAAAGTGCATTAGACTTAAGCAAGAACACTATGTATCATGCACGAATGAAACGTATCGACGTAAGATATCATTGGCTCAGACTTGCTATTGAAGAAAAAGAGTTCAATTTGCAGAAGATTCATACAGAAAAAAATGTTGCTGATATGCTTACGAAGGTTATTCCAAAAGATAAGTTCGATTAGTGTATCAAAGCAATCGGGATGAAGAGTCCCACAATGTAGTCGGGAGGGGGAGAATTGTTGAGTGGTGTCCCTCCAACTTGTGGAACCCACTATATAATTAATTATAAAAAAAAGAAAGAAAGAAGTTAAGGGAGGCAAAAATATAGGTGAAATGGGGTGGCAATATAGGTGAAATTGAAGACGTGATTGAAGGCAATACGTGTCTTCAATTTCCTATAAATAGAGAGGTTTTCTTCCTCATTCAAATGTAGAACAAAGAAAGGAAAACACAGATATATCAATATCTGTGTAGATATTTTTAGAAAAGGGGTTTCTAAAAATCGGGAAGAGAGAAAATAGTGAGGTTTTGGGAAACACCTGAGTGATACTATTTTGTAATAATCTCTTTTATACCTACTATTGTTATTATAGTGGAAGGAAAAAATCGGAGTTTGTCCCTTGGTTTTTCCCTAACTTCAATTGGGGTTTCCACGTAAAAATTTTTGTGTTCCTTTTTTATATTCCGCTGCTATAATGTTTCTCGTAATATTGTTATTAGTCCTTACAAAACAATCCCGTCGAGTTACGAATGACCATACCAAAAGCTCATGAACAGCCATTATTGAAGATTGAAGCTTTGACATTACATTTGACAAAAAGGACATGAGGGGGTTCTAATGTTGTTGACCATCCTGAACAGTTGAGCTATATGCCACCAATCTCGATGCATGCTGCAAGTCAGCATCTACAGAATCTGACAAAACCAAGGCACGAGTGAAGCGAGCCGTAGCTTTCGGGTTGGTGTAAATCTTCTGAAAAATTCTCTTATTTCGAGCCGATCATAACGCCCATAATAAGCAGCATGCTCTCTGCAGAAAAAGTGCAGGCATGTTTCAAAACCAATCCAACAAAACAGATTGCCCAGACCAAGTACACGTTTCATCGAAATCAACCCAAACACAACAAGCAAAAGAGCAAGTAAATAAAATATGTGCAGTTTTTTCGACAAACAAAAAGTAAGGCCGACATCGAGTATCATCTAACCATCGACAATTAGCTAACACAGTTTGAAAAATCAAAATATCGTTTAACAAACGTCAGAGAAAGACTCAAATTTTTGTCGGGATTTTTAAACCCCAAACATAGCTCCAACAAGATGGGTTCACATGGCTAGCATATTTTGGTGTACCCAAAATCACTCGGTAGGCAGAGCGTACAGTGTACCTCCCATTTATTTCGAAAGGCCAAGAAACAGAATCTGCCATAGGATTTAAAATGTAGAGATGTCCAAATTATATGGGCTGCTTCAACATCGTCAAAGTAGTCGTGTATCTTAGGCACATCCCATGCTTTATTAAGAATAAAATCGGAACACACGTCTCTTACATCCCGATCATCTCTGCCACTAAGGATAATTTTATCTTTATAACTTACCCATGCCGATTGAGTTATTAAAGCTTAGTCACCCTTCCCTATACGCCATCAAATAGAATCTTGAAAAAATTGCATTGCTGAGAAAATACTATGCCACACATAGCCCAAGTTGCAGTCATTACATCACCGTTTTTTAAGTACCGGGAGCCTAAAACACAAGCAGCCAGGCTATTCGGGAACAACTTGAGACGCCATAATTGTTTACATAGTAGAGTCATGTTAAAATGGGTAATATTATGAAATCCCATGCCCCCAAACTTCTTTGGTTTACAAAGTAGATCCCACCTTTGCCAATGGATCCCTCTCCTATCCCCATTGCTTGACGACCATCAAAAGAATTCAGAGTTTATGTATCGAATCGCATAAGGAAAAAGGTAACCGAAATAAAGACATCAGATAAGCATGGATGGATTGAAGGATTGATTTGATAAGGATTTCCTTCCCCCCAAACTCAGACACTTTGACCTCCAAGACAATATTCTATATCCAAAGCTAGCAATTTCACTCCTATCAACCACCATAGGCATTCCCAAGTACATAGAGCTCGTCGCTATCAGAGACACATTAAAAAACTCACAAATCAAGCCTTTCGTTCCTCTCAACACTTAGAATAGCACTAAAGGAAATTGACGATTATGCAAAATTCACTTTCTGACCAGAGACCCTCTCATAGGCCACCAAACACTCCTTAATATGCTGGCACTCAGACATACTCGATCTAAAGAAAAGGAGACTATCATTAGCAAAAAAAATAAATGAGATATAGGACGTGCATTCCTAGCCACACAACAATGTTAGAGTATATAAATACTTTTACTGAAATAATTAATGATGTCTTGGTATCGATGGACTTGATTGAAAAGAAAAAATAATAAGAAGAAGGTAATATTTCAGATTATTAATGGAAGACGGCAACAGTTGGGTTGAGTAATGCAGATATATACAAAATAATATTTGGAGCACTAATAGTTAACATCCTATTAACATATATATAAGCGATGCATCATCATGTTTTATGTTGTAATAGTAAAGTGGAACAGTATTTTGTTTTTTATGGTTATGAAACTCAATTATATATCCTGTTCCAGGCTTAGATAGAGACAAAAAAAATTCATAATTGCAATAATTAATTTTCCTAACTAACCATATTAGATGAATAATATATTGTTGAAGTGCAATGATAAGGTCTAAAAATCCAAAAGCATTATCATTAATTAATATATAATAGGTTTAAGAGTCAATTAAGATATAATTATCCACTAATTACATATTTACTAGCAGGAGACCAACATTTTCAAAACGGAGACACAAAATTAGGCCAAACATATATTTACTTCATGATCTACACAATAATATATTTCAACGGGGTGTTTGGAATTTTCTTTGAACAACTAACATCAGTTTTAATTGTTTTCTTACAACATCTTTTAACTATATGGGATACTATTAACAACAACAAATAGTTATCAATATCTGATAACAACATGTACACTAAATAAGGTAGCTATAAGTGATACATAGATCCTTAATTTACTAGCATGTATAACAGAAAAATTCAATTGGCTGTTGTGATGTAGTGACATTAGTTTATTATATCAAACATCATCCTCATTCACAAAGTTAAAACCAATTATTTTGTTGCATAATTTTTCTTTTCAAATTTAATAAAGTTAAATCATAATTGCATTTTTAATAAGAATCGAAAAAGTATCTTTTTAGTTAAACTTTGAATATCCACCGATAAATGCTATGATTAATTTCATCATTGACTTGTAAGCACCTCATGGGATGAGACAATAAGCTCAATGATTTAGGGCTGGTTCTCTCCCAAAGTTACGGGATCAAACACATAAACTTTGACTAAGGTTAAGTCTCTTCCACTCAACCACACGAATAAGTTCACTAATACTAATAATAATTGATCATTTAGGTCATAGTCTATTCACCTTATGTCCACATGAAATCTGACATATTAAATTCAATATATTTAGTTTTAGCATGGTTATCAGACCCAACCCAGCCCAGCCCCTCGAACCTGTGAAGCATAGGGTCAAAGTGTTAGTGGGTCAACCGGGTTCCAACCATTAGAATAAATCGGTTAAAAGTATTATTTTCATTTTTTATAAGATAAAATATTATATAGTAGTACAAAAATTAAGATAAAAGTTATTGTAAAAATACTAATTTATAAATTAATAAGTCAATAAATAAAAAAAATACAATTATTAACGATAATTAAGATTAAGAAAAGCATTAAAATTTACTGGTTTTAAATTCTATAAATATTGAACTTATAAAGTCATTAAAAAAAACAAAGACTATTTAGAACTTTATTAAAGTTAACTTCAACAAATCTTTTGTTTTTTTAATCTCCATTTTTTCTATATCCATGGAAAAAATTTACTCGTGCAATTTTTTCCAATCAAGACATCCCACAATTAATCAGTGTTTTCCAAATCTTGTAAATTAAAAAAAAAGTTGTTTCAATAACATGGTTTTGAAAACCGGACCAAACCGATCAATCAGACGGGGTTTGACTGGAACCGAGAACTGATTCGGTTCGTGTCTATCCGATTCATAGTCAGGTCAAAGATCAAATGTTGATCGGTTTAGCTGAATGGTTGGACTACAAATTGGTTCGCCCAATCTACCTATTTACTTATACTTATAAATTAAAAATATTATGTTTTAAAATTTTGCAATAGGGGGATTGAACACAAAACCTCCAGCTTATTGATCATATTAGTCCCGTTTACCTTTAACAAATTAGACAAAGAGAGGTGAATGTCTTAAACTTGGTTCTAATTAATTTTTAGTTCTTTAAAACTACTTTACTACGCATGTTGGATTAGTTTAAAACTAAACAACCGTACAAACTGAGCTAAGTCTCAGTTTGACAGACCATGTTGAGTAAAAATACTCTACAAAGCTATCTAATAAAACACTTAGTAAATAAACACTGATATAAAAATGATACGTACTGAGTAAATAAAGAGATAAAAGTTTAGAGATATCAAACAAAACATTTTATCCTAGTTCAACATTCTGCCTACATCTACTCCTCGAATACCTTCTCCGAGCTTTCATCCACTGTTTAATACTCCTTTAACTAAGCAGAGGAGCCTTCACAGTGGGCAACTTACTAGTGAGTACCTTCCAAGCTATTTACCCTCAAACATATTTAAATACCCTTCTTAAATCTGCTATCACTCAGAGTATATATAAAAGGAATGAAGAAAACAACTAATAAGATTGTTGTTTATTCTTACAAATATGATGAATTACAATTTGTGTGATCTAGATATCTTTTCAAAGAATAGAATAAGGACTGGAAGTTGTTTATCTAATTTGAGATTTTCTTGATTGCTGAGTGGCTTGAGTAGAGTTTTAGCACTAGGAGATTCTAGGTGTATTCTCCAAGTTTGAACTGCTCCCTTTAATCTTCTATTTATAGAGGAATGTTGAAGTAGTCGTTGTAAACTTATCTTTCAATTATTTAATTTTCAATTTATCTTCTCGTCAAGTCTTCATGAATCTTCTCGTTGAGACATATTTGAATTTGTTGTGAGTTGTAGCCATTGATGTGAGAGATTAATCCATTAATATGCTGATTAAACCATTGAATGAATTTCTAGCCAAGTCTTGATCTTCAATCTATTTCATTCTTATGAGATAAGGAGTGTGCTGCTACATGGAATTCTCTAATATGCTTGAAGTACTAGTGGTAGTAGAATGGTGCGGCTCTTTTTGAAATGCGGCAAGACAGTCCATTGTTCTTGGATTTTACCATTGACATGCTGACATTACTTACTAACATCTTTTCCCTTGGACCACATGATTATTCCTAAATGATTTCAACGCTAGATCATCTTAGTAATCTAAAACACATCAATTAGGAATATTCTATACTAGGAATAAAGGGTTAAAACATACAATGTTATAATAGAGTAACTGCTAACCACTTAGCATAAAAGGTAAAAGACATGGGCTTTGTTTGATACATTTTTACTTTGCTGATTAACTATAACTCAACAACCTGTGTTAGCGTTTCAACCTAAGTCTTTTAACTCGACAAGACTAGATAACCTAGTCTTAACTAAGCCTAATTAACGTTGATTAAAAGCTAACTACAATATGTTGTTGTAATTCATGTTTTTCATCATAAAAAACTTTAACTCAGTATTGTTGATCAATCTTTAAGTTGGGTTCAACAATCTCCCCCATTTTTGAGAGATGACAAAAATACTGTAGCAAGCTATAATTCAATAAAAAAAAAATAGAATAGAGTTACTGGTTTGGTATAAGACTCCCCCATGCTGAGTGAACTGTTTGAGATTGTGAAGAACGCCCCCATACTTAGAGAATTCTTCTTTTGATGTAGTCTCCAACTAGTCAACATCCAAGTTTAATTCTTTATTTGTAAAATATTAGTACATATATTGAAGCTAATATCAAGTTAAAGAGATATTTACTTGATACATAAACAGTCATAATCTTTTATAGAAAATTAGAACAATAAAACTACAATGATCTCTATACTAATTAAGCTAATCTACTTGAAAGCACAAAAGATTACAAACAATTCAATATCAATCTATGATGGTGATGTTGATACTGTTGGTGATGTGGATTGATCTTGAATGTTGGGTTGCTTTGCCTTCTTTGTATAATCTCATCTTGATCATCTTTAGGTGGAGTGCTTACCATAGGGAGTGTACCCTCTTTCTTAGATAGAGGTTAAGAAGATTGAGATTGAGACTGTTGCCGCTACTACTTATTCGCAATAAAGTTTTGTGCATCATTTTAAAGCTTGCTTCTACTTCTCCCCCTTTGCCTTTGGCTTCTTGCATGCTTTCTTTATACCCTTTATTGACAACAACCATGGCGAGTTGGAAACTTTCATAAATACCAAAGACATTAAGGTCTATCTCAACACGAAGATCCTCTTTGCTTGCATCAGTTAAGTAGCCTTGGGCATGTAGCCCTTTCAAAAATCTAATTATTGAGAAAGAATATATCATCTCCTTGATGCTCGTCTATTGGTACACTTGATGGATAATTTTAAGGATATTCAAGGAATCATCATCCACCATCTTCTACTTCAAGAACTTCAAGATTATACTAATCTTGGGACACATGGTAGCGCACGCACATGTAGTTTCCCTCAACACCCTTGAATTATCACTATTACCTTTAACGAACTCTCTAGGCTATTATGACTAGAATTGATCTTCACATGAAGTGGAGGCTCATTCGCTTTGATAACAACATTCTTGATCTCCTTCAAAGATAAGCCATTTTCCCTTTCAAAATCTCATCCTTGGCATCATTTATTGCTTTCTCAGTAGCTGCGCTGGTTTGCTGATAGAGGACTTCCCTGAATATGAGTTTTACTTCCTCACAAATCATGTCTGGCATCTTGATAGTGTTCTCTAGTTGGAGATCTATCTTCTCAATCATATCCTTCATAATGGTGGCAAGGTTTAATGTTGAGCACACTAAGGAATCCATATTTTTCTCTTGGTGATTAACCTTAGCGAACAACACCTTGAAGCCTAAGCTGGTATCTTTCCTTGACTAATCCTTCTCTTTACCAAAGTTGAAGAATTACCTATTTTGATCATCTCCCAATTGCTCAAACTTGGCAAGCTCTCTCTTAGCTTCATCCAAGGTATGCTTCAACTTAGTTAACACATCATTACTTGTCACAACAGAAGATAGAATGGTTGAAACCACTTTAGTAAGTCTCACTGTTGAATCAAACAACTCGATTTGAACAATAGCCATATTCTCCACCATTCCTTCAACACTCTTCTTTTCCAAGCGCACCTTGATTGCATGAAGACCACTACGGATCTTCTCAAACACCTCAAAGTAGAGGGCATCCTTGGAAAGTGAGGATTTAAAAGTTGATGGCATTGGCTGAGCAAGCACTAGAGCTTTCTCTATTAATTCATCTAGAACAATTGTTCTAGTTATGTAAACCATCTAGCTTAACATTAGTCTTAGGAGACTTGTAGTTTGTAACCTATCTTAATTGCTTCTTAAGAGCTACCTCATCTATTGCATTGGAATTAAAAGTGTTTTCCTCAACAATAGGAGTTGCTACATGTGATGTAGAAGTAGTAGGAACTACATTATTCATCACTATATGGCTAGGCTGAGCAGAGTTTTCAACATTATGGACTTGGTGAGCATAATTCTTAGCAAGAAAAGGAAGCTGAGCGTAGTTCTCAGCATTTATCCATTGATCAACCAAGGGTATGGTGTTTTTGTTGGTTAATTAAGACAGTAAACATGCAAAAGTTGCAAGATGGAATTTCAAAACTTAAAATTAACCTAAGGATCTCTTAAGCATGCCATGATTGATATAATCATTTAAAATGTTCCATAGATGCTTTTGAGTTTATAAAGCTTACAAAAGAAACCTAGCATCTAAGTTTAAGTTTAGAGAATTACCACTTGATGCGTGCTTTCTCTCTTTTGGTGACGGTGTTATCTTAGAGCAATTCGCTAGAACTTCGTTAGCACAAGCTTCTAAACTAGGAGAGCCTCTATGATTGATCCACATGAATCTTCATAGACCAAAACCTCGTTGAGGAAGAACCCATTAGTAAACAACAATTGCTAGACGACTCGAAGACCAACCTGAAAATAAACCGAGAAGACTCACTTTAGAAAGAGACTTTAAAAATAATTCTTCGTTTGTTTGGAGAAACTCGTGGAGGACCTCGCATAATGAACAAAGAGAGAGATGTCGAACTTAGAAAGAAAAGCTGAGCTGAAGTGTGTATTGAATAATGAGAGAGGGGAGGCCTATATATAGGGAAAAAGGGGAGTGTTTGACTCCCCCTCAAACACAAAGTGGGATGGGATTATCCCATCCCACTTGGCAGGTTAGTCGCGCGGGTCATAAAGACCTACGGGCTGCCCACACAGCCTAGCGGGCTTGTGTTGGAAGCTTGCGCAAGCGCTACCATGGGCAGCGTGCGTGGGCTTACCCAGCGCGCTAGCGGCCTGCTAGCATTTCAGCTCATGGGGTAGCCACATAGGCCCCACTTTGAACAACCTGTGTTCATTTGGGGCACACTCGCAATGGGAAAAATGCCTTGCTACGCTCTATACAATTTTTCCTTATTTTCTCTTTGTTCTCTTTAATAATTAATTCGGTCCAACCAATTAATAATTCTTCTAACGAATTCGACAACTTATATTTTTGGTATAGACCTAGCCTATAGGTTCTTTACATAGTCCGATGAAGACCCAAAGTGTGTGAACTCATAGGATCCTAAAGTGTTGAGCTGCTAGAGGTTAACCTAAACTTGGCTTCTCATCTGGGAACCTTTAGGCTCAGTGTTCCAGACCAATATGGAACTCGATAGCTTCCAGATGATTAAATGGGCTTTCTAGCAAAGGTATATGATCCCTTGATACTTGGAATGTCACGTCCTTGTGATTTGATCCAGTTCTACAGTAAACCAATACAATACACTCCTTTCATCAGGTTAAGTACCATCCAATTTTTTGAACTCGGATTAAGTGTTAGCTCATGTAATAGCCATAGCTATCTTGGAATTAGACTTGTTCACGAAGAACACCACTTGGCCATTATGTATCAAGATTGACTAGAAACCCATTCTATCAATCTTATACTCTGATAAGAGGTTTATGAGTGTGCCACTTCAACAAGAGGCCCCATGGAACATCTCCCATTATATCACTATATCAGGAGCGATGGATCCCATCTTGCCTACTCAGCTTACCAACATGTGATCATCACTATACCTTAATTACCCGTGTCATCCTGATCGTTAGGATATAAATAAGTATGACCCAAAGTATAGCAACTCCTACACATGGTAACCAATATCTCAGGTCTAAGGATACTTGTATTGCTACTACAATAAGACATGACACCAACACATGGATATAGTTATTTCCGAGTATCTATCTTATAGTAGTCTCCAATGTATTACCTGAATACATCCATGTGTTAACTCAAGGTACCACCTTTAGCTCGTGAGATCGGCTGCTTGGATCTAATCTAAGGAGTAAGCCTACACATTCTAATATGTCTGCTCTATTGATGTCCAGTTTCAATGAAACTATGACTAGGGATATTTAGACTATTTATAGTAATACGTATGTGCAGTTCTCACACCACATAGCACCCACTATATATACGCACTTTTACTCTATGAAGTAGTCACAGACTTTGTCTCATCAATGCGCATATGCATATTTAATACTACATGTATATGATACTAGTGAGATACATAAATAAACAAAAAGCATTAATATGCAACAAAGATGCCTTATTTATTATTAATAATAATTCGAAACCGTTTGTACATTATAGCTAATAAAGATATATTACCCTAAATCCCTCTAGGGCATACATCATGTCTAACAATCTCCCACTTGTAATAGAGCCAATTTCCCATTCGCCTCATGCCATACTCATTAACATGCTGGTCATGTTTTACTTGATTCAATGGCTTAGTTAGCCCATCCGCTAGATTTTGATCCGTTAAGATGTATCTAAATTTATATCTTTCTTGGCTACTAGCTCTTGAATGAGATGGTATTTTCTAAGTACATGTCCATTTTTCTAATGAGACCGTGGTTCCTTTACTTGAGCAAAGCCCCATTGTTATCATAGTAGACCGCTATTGGATTTACAATGCTGGACACCACAACGAGATCACCAATAAATCCCTTAAACCATATTGCTTGCTTAGCTGTTTCAGAAGTAGCTAAATACTTAGATTCTATGGTTGAATCGGCAGTCGTATACTGTTTGAAACTTTTCCAAACAACTGCCTCTCCGTTCAACATAAACACATAGCCTGATTGTAACTTATAATCATCCCTGTTGTGAGCACGGGATTTTGTACCAGCTCGCGTGTTCAATGATGACGGCTATTCGGGAAATTTATCCTCACACGATTTTCAACCGTCCGATGATCTTCATATGGGAGTCTTCATCGTCTCTGAATTTAAAAAGGACTTTAAATAAGAAAATTAACTAAAAAATAATAAAAAATACATTCAAAATAATAATAATAATAAAAACCCAAGGGAAACGAAATCCCAGGTCTTAGGCAGCCTTGTTGAAGTGGCGAGGTAGCCTCGCGAAAGATCGCGAGGTAGCCTCGCCAAAGTGGTGAGGAAGCCTCGCCAAAGATCACGAGGCAGCCTCACGAGAGATCGCGAGGCGGCCTCGCCAGAGTTCGCGAGGTAGCCTCGCCAAACTCCCTTTTTTGGATTTTTTCGGGACTTTTTTCTTATAAATAGTCGGGTCTTTTTCAGTACACGGGGGGCTCAAAAATTCAGCAAGAAAAATCCTCTCTTTCAGATAAAAAAATATACAAACAATATTTCTTACTTTCTTCTAATTTTTTTTCTTGGATCCAAAACACTTTTGGATCCCAAATTTCTTCATCTTTTACTCACATTTCTTCATTTTTTTATAAAATTTCTTCATCTTTTCTTCTTAAATCCTCAGATATTCTCGGGCCTAAAATACATTTAGAATCCGAGTCTGATTATCTTTTGGATAAATAAACATATTATTTTCCAACATAACCATTATTTTCACAATCAAATCAATAACTACAAAAATGAACGAGGAACGCTCCCGGGAATCAAACGGACATGCTGAAGTGGATTCATGCCAAAAGGGTAAAGCCTCTAAGTTCCTAGAGCTGCAAATTCCATGTTCATCTTCTTTTCTTTTTAATTTTTATTTTTAACCTAGGAATTATTTTTATTCCTTGTTATTGTAAATAATGTTGTAATTCTCCTTCTTCTTTTATTTCTTTTTAATTTTTGTATTAGAATACCCCCATGAAGGGAATAAGATATATTCCCGGATAACAGACCTCACCTTTTGCCGTGCGATCATTTTCACTAACAAAATTGATTAACATACGTGTAAATAAAAATGAACTATTTTTATTTAAATTAAGAACTTTAAAATCTTCGATGTTTTAATTAGGCCACGTCGGCCTCGCTAAAATCAAATCGAATATACGTGATATATCCCCCGTGATAACCTTTGTGGATGCAGGTTAGATGTATGTTTAGGCTTTTATTTTTTCCTTCGGGTATTGCACATATTTTCGCGGAAATGTAATTAATAAGGTAGCGGGCGGTTGCATCCCCCGATTTTTTAAGCCTTCTAATTTTATTTTTCGCATTTACTTTCCGTATTTACTTACAGTTTTGTGGATGGTTTATTTTTCCGCTTTGTGAATGATTTATTATTTCGCAATGCGTGAATCATGCATCTTAACTCCAAAAATGACCTAAGTGCGAATATGCATAATTAAAAGAAAACGGTTTTCTGTAGATGTAATATATTGTGATCACTTAAGAAATAAGCAACTTATCCCGAACCTGAATCTCTGTATCTTGGTGGGCCGTCCCCCGGACGTTAAGCCTCACAGGACTCTAATTCCTGGAAAGAGCTAATCCAGGTGGCGACTCCACACTAAGAGACGACGGATTCGGGTTCGAACCGATCTTAAACGTTTTTTTTACCTTTTTCTCTTTCAATCCTTTTTCCTGGGTCCCAGACTTGGTGTTTTCTTCTTTTTTTTTCACAAACATCTCGGTGGACCGGGCTTATGAAATCGCGCGCACTCGGCCCACCGCTCTATGTCGCCCGCTCATAGTGGCGACTCCGCTGGGGATTTTTCTAAAGCTTGTTTTTCAAAAGTTTTTAGATTTTGGATAAGTGCCGATAATTATTGATCACATTATTCC
>CATIWQ010064361.1:0-22979 GCA_949673415.1 Euphorbia schlechtendalii | reverse complement strand
CCGGCCGGCCACTTGGCTGGCCGGAATGGTTTTCCGGCCAAGTCTAAAACTGGCCGGAATAAAATTTCAGCCAACCACATTATTGGCCGAAATTTTATTTCGGCCGTAATAGAGTTAGGCCGGAATTTTATTTCGGCTGTTTACTCGTTTGGCCGGAATAAAATTCCGGCCGGCTACTTGGCTGGCCAGAATTTTATTCCGGCCAAATGTGAATTTGGCCGGAATAAAATTCCGACCAACCCTAATATTGGCCGAAATAAAATTCCAGCCATACTATAGTTAGGCCGGAATTTTATTTCGGCTCTTAACTCCTCTGGCCGGAATAAAATTCCGGCCGGCCAATATACAGTCGTTGGAATTGACAATCCGGTGAGGGGTGAAAAAAAAATTTTTTTGGCAACGGGGTATTTTTATCTTTTGAACGGGCGACGCGAAGTAAAAAGGGGAGACGTGTAGTAACTCCTTTATTAGGTTTACTATCCGATTTAACATGTAAGATTAACAAAAACCAAAATCACGTATAATTAAAATTTACATTTTTGGCAATGGTTTAAAATTTTCGAACTTCCTGCTATGAGGTGATGTTACATTTCTATACTGTAAACCCATAAAAATGCATAATCTTTCGTCTATTGTTTTTCTACTTTTAGTTAATACATCTAAATAAGTAAATAATAAAATTCATTTATATTTTGAAAATTGTGATTTTTAATTATTATATATACTGCATCATTTAATTCATTATTGTTCATTTTTATTGGGCTGCGTGTATATTAGTACTAATAAATCCTTAATTTTCTTGCCAAATCTACGAAATAAAACAATTTTTTTCCATTCATCAATTAGGCATTATATAAGGTGGACTTCCATTTTAAAAGCAAAGTAAATTATGTAATATATACTTAACAAATATTTATCACCAAAATGGAATTTTTTATATAATTTTTCCACTTTTCCATTATCCTTGTATTAGTAAATTTATTTTAAAGGGCAAATCTTTATTTAATTAGGCCCTTACATGGTTTACCATAAAAAAAATAAAAATGAGAGGACCAAGTTGGCAACAAAGCAACCAAACTAGGACCACCTGAACTAATGGTCAGGACCTTGGGAGCATTATAACCTTGTCTCTTATTTTCGTCACAAACACTGGACTTCAATACATGACACGCAAATAAGCGAACAATGTTACAAAGGGGGTGTTTCTCAAAACTTCTCCTTTTTAACTTTTAACTTAAAAGTGTCTTTTAAGGAGATTTTAATTTATAAGTCAGACAGTGAAGTGTTTCTGATAACTTTTTTTTTAACTTAAAAGTTAAAAATAAGACAGAAGTTAAAAGTAAATCAGACTTACTTCTTAAAAAAGTCACTTATAAGACATAAGTGACTTTTTAATAAGTTTTGAGAAACACCTCCAAAATTAGAACCAAATCTATAGCAAAAGGATACCCTAAAAAATTTGATAATAGCATCCGCATTTAAACAAGGCAATTCTAAAAAATAACAAATAATACTAGTATAAATCTCAATTAACACAATTCCTTAAAAGAACTATCACCGTTTGTTGTTGATGCCGTCTTAACCTTGTTCAACCATGTAACAATGTTGCTGCATATTTAATACAACTCCATTTTTCTCGGAAAAAAGGTAAGTTTGAGCCGGAAATAAATTTGAATGAGAAAAAATAATTGATCATTTATAAGGTACATAATAAATTAAATATTTTATAAAAATATACGATAAACTTTAATACATTTTTTTAATAAAAAGGAGGAAATTTTTCAACTCATAATTCACAATTTTTCAGTTTTTCTTAAGAGGCGGTGACACTAAGAACTTTAACATATTGAAAGGCAGTAATTTTGTGGACTTAAAACATTTCATAACTCAAATGTTGACCTATTGAACTCAAAACATTTAGGTGTTTTATTCCATCTGGTACTATTTAGTTTCCATATAAGGTGTGTCATATATCCAAATTTTATGTATTTAGTTAGAATAAGTGTTCATCTAATGAGACAAAAAAATTATAAAATAACAAAACCCTTTGCATCATGTATATATTTTTATAGATTATGCATGGACTCATCAACCTGGCTCATATAGTTACCTTACTAATTATCAAATGGATCAAACACCAAAAAAATAATCAAAACATCCGACTTGCTAAATTGACCCAAAAATGTAATGAAGTAATTAAGTCATTTTGTTGGCATTGTAAGACTTGAAATTGGTAAACCGCGTGAAGTATAAGTAGATAAAGAGAAGACTTGGTCAAGTTTCACATCATAAGAAACAGAAAGAAGTTGGGTTTAGTTGACTAAAGTTGTAATTGTAGATAATAGAGGCAGATGAATTCGGTGATAAAACTTGACCTTCCATCTAATTTTTTAAATATGTAACCGTAAAAGATGCCAACACAAAAAACATTAAAACTCAATCTATAGATAATAACATTGCAGTTGAAGGCCTAAAATTTACAGGATAATCTTTTCATACATCTGAACATAACTAACTTCATAGTAAACTACGAATTATTTACAATTGATTTAAGTCGCATCGTATGCGGTAAGAATACCAATAACCTTACCTTCAGCTTGAATCGACACTAAATCCTCCGGAAAAAAAACGAGTTGTATTATATACAGTGCCACCGAACTGAATTCCTCTATGGTTCTTGCGCGAATTCATTTCGGTTGGCAGACGAAAATGCAGCAAAGGCAGGAAGCCAGAGTTCGACACGGGTTCCTCCAGCTCCGAGGGCTGCATCGGATGAGCGAGGCGATATCACACGCACGACACAGCCATAGCTCTCGAGTATCTCGCGAGCAACGGTCAGCCCTGCTATGAAATTCCAAGTCATATTGTCTTCGATCGTGTTTTCTGACAATAGCTCTGCCCTGAATGGTGTGAGAGAGTGCATCTGGGTCTGCATGTAAGTGCATTATCCACAAAACATTGTATCAAATGAACAACACACACCATATGCAAGTTCGAAATCAGAATGGGCTGTGAGTTTTCAAAAATTTCAAATAACCCCATGTACTTGCAAAAAGTGCGCCAGTTTGCCCATTGTTTCCACTTGTCAGATTTTGGTTGGTTTGACTTATGAAAGATGCTGGTTCTCTCTCCCCAACCAGAAGCTGAAACGTGGCATTGAGGGGGGCAGACTAATGCACTTTTTGCAAGTTCAGGGGATTATTTGGAAAGTGCACCAGTTTGCCAGTCAGATTCTGGTTGGTTTGACTCATCAAAGATGCAATTTTCCTCTCCCCAATCATAAGCTAAAACGTGACATCAAGGGGGCAAACTAATGCATTTTTTGCTACTTCAGGGGATTATTTGGAACTCTTGCAAGTTCAGGGGGCAAATGGACATTTAGAGACAAGTTCAAGGTCCCGACACATTAGGCCAAAGTCTCACTTGTAACTGTTTTATTTCGTCATCACCGTGGTTCCCTAGCATTAGTACGGACTAATATGTTTTTTCCGATAATAATGGAGATATGCTTAATCAATGTGTATCACAACTTGTTATACCGCACAAAGATGTGATGACTTTGTGTCTATATAGTAAATGAATGCAAACATAAAAAATCTAGCCACGTAAAAAAAGACTAGGCATCTTTACCATATAGTGCATATCAGGGCCATCATCATCAATAACTACAAGAGCACCACCTGCAGGTGCTTCAGTAGACACAATATCAACTTTCCCCCTAACTTGTGTACGCAGCAATGCTCCTTCGATTAAATTGCTCAAGGCTTGTCGCAAAGCCGGCTCTTCTATAGCAACTTGTAAGGAATGACATATTTCACTGATTAGTACACTGCGTTGCTGCTGACGAGCAAGAGGTTGTACCGCTCCAACTAAATCTAACAGCACCTCAGAAACATTGCACGGTCTTCCTGACACAGTGACAATCATAAGAAAGAAGATCTTGCTCTATTTTGAAGACATGAACGGAACTTAATCAAGTTGTCTGTCCAAATTAAATCTTTTGGATGATTTAAAAGGAATAGGGATGA
Organism: Euphorbia schlechtendalii; assembly: GCA_949673415.1. Classification (NCBI taxonomy): domain Eukaryota; kingdom Viridiplantae; phylum Streptophyta; class Magnoliopsida; order Malpighiales; family Euphorbiaceae; genus Euphorbia; species Euphorbia schlechtendalii. The sequence continues at coordinate 18,951 of CATIWQ010064361.1, read as the reverse complement.
ATGAATGAAACAATCAACGTAAATATAGATAACTTTAACTGGTTAGAACTAAGATATGGTTGCCATTCAGTATTATAAGTGAACCATCCATTGGCCACTTAGGGCTAGTTTAACTGTGCTTTCCCAAGCTGCTTTTCTGAAATGTTTCATTTTCGAGCTTTTCCAACGGAGTTGATTTTGGAAAAAACAATTCAAACAGTACCTAAGTATGAAAGACCAAAATGTGTTGTTCAAAGCCAAAATTTGTAGTTCTATAAAAAATTTGTGAGAGCAACTTATTGGGACAACAGTTTGAAAAGCAATACCAAGCAGGATTGATAGATTGATCTACATAAGTTGAGGAAGAGAGGCGGAAACAAATAATTCAATTTAAGCCTGCAAGTGACACAGTACCAGTGGTGTAGTAGTAGTACCAACCCACAGTTATGATGTAAGTTAAGAATCTGCTAAACTACTGTTCCCAAGAGTAAAACTGCTAGCTGCAGATATTGAAGGAAAAAATGTACCTTATTCCATGATGTTGCAGAGGAGCAAGAGCCAAAGGTGGCATAGGCATTTCTAAGTCTTTAGGTACAGCATTTAGAGAAGAAGACTCGTCAGCATTTTGCAAATTATTTTGAATTTTTGTGTCTCTAGGAGCATCATCTGACAACTGAGATCTCAATGGATCATGACGATGATAATTTGAATTTCGTATCTTCTTCAGTGCATCTTCATTGAACCGCATTATATTGGTCTGAAAATATCATTGTGGGAAACAAATAATTAGTATGTTTGACTTGAATTAATGAGGGGGGGAGAGAGAGAGAAGACAGTACCTTAGTCAAGAAAACTGCATCTTGTAGTTCTTGAAGGGTGTCTCTCATTCGATCACCTTGTACCAGTATGTCCTCAACAATGTCATAAGAAATCTGCAACAAAATATTCGTGCACGAATACAAATGTAAAAGAAAGGGGCAAAAACATATGCAAGTTGTAAAAGATCATTCATGTACCTCACTTTTCTTCATGTGAGAAGATAACATTTTGCTCAAAGTCTGGATGTTCGAAAGAGGAGCACGAATCTAAGAATTTCAAAAAATATTCACTCAATACTACTGGAAAATGTTTGCAAAACATAACTCGTGAAGTGTGAAGAAAATCAACCTGTTCAACCAAATTATTCATTCTGACATTATTCTGCCAAGATGATTGCTGGAGTAACATTGCTTTCTGTGGAATAAAGCCAGCAAATTAAGTTAGTGCTTGCCTTGAAATGTCCAACATGACGACATCACAATCAAGCATCTTAAAACTTCCAACTTGTTCCAAGTCATGTGCAGATAACAGACGAAGCACCATAAACTCCAAGCATGTCGCCAGCTTGGAGCTCACGAAAAACCTTGGATGAATAAATTTGGCATATCACAGAGCATAATTTGTGTTGCATAAGCATTTTGACTAGTATCTTTCAGTTCTTTAAAAAGAAGTATATGATTGAAAACCACTGTTTTAAAAGTCCCAGCCTAGGTCTGCCTAGGCCGCTATTTTGAGGGTCGTCGCCCGACTACGCCTAGCGCTTAAACCCAGTAGGCCTAAGTCTTCCTAGGCCCAGATTAATCCCCGCCCAGGCCCCGATTAATATTCGGCAGCTCGATTAGCGCCTAGCTCTTTATAAAACATTGTTGAAAATAAATTCACAATCAAACACAACTAACAATCAGGCTGACAATTAAGGAGAGAAAGAAAAGCTACCTGATCCATAACATACGCCATAGCTAGAGTTCGAGAGATATTAATAGCATTCAACCTCTGCTCAGCAGTAAAGTTGAATGTTATCAATGGCTCGTCACTGAAACTCGGCATTCCCAATGGTTTCTTAAATTTGGTTGAAGAAAACATATGAGTTTGCTCTGGAGATGGCAAGTGAATCAAATCACTGGCATCAGTCAGTGAATTCCCCAATGACGTTTCCAGCTCTAGCATAGGTATTTCAGCAACCAAGAACCCAACAACAAACGGATGTTTCACCATTGGAAACACCAAAGCTCTATGCTGAGGCACAAATTCTACCTACATCAATTCAAATTTAACATTCACTTCCATTTCCTTGAAACTATCAATTGACAACATAAGAAGGGAAATAAGAGTGAGAATTTGTCGCCCATACTTGTTGACTAGATAGTGCAGCTTCAGCGACGCGTAAACCTGTGGGAACATTGAAATTTCCAACTAAAATTACCATATCAGAGTCCTTTGTTCTTGGATAAGATGTGATTCTTCGCAGCTCCAAACGGTCCATAACGTAGCTTCCCGCCGGTCTCACATAAATCTGCAATAATACAGCAATTGATTGACTCTCAGCTTAAATTAGATTTTGTTTAGGGTTCTTCTCGAGAGAACAAACTAACCGAGAGGATGGCATCAGGATCAACGATTCTACGAAAGAGGTCCAACTGTTCAACGCAAAGCTGCCGGAAATCCAGACCAGGGAGCACCAATTTGCTCTTCTCAGCATCCTCGACCTTTTGCTCAAACTCCACCGGAGAATTCGAACCTTTACGAATAGCGGAAGCCACAGCGGAAGCGGAGGATATCAAAGCCATTTCAGCAGTTTCTTCCGGTTGATCATCGGAAAGCGTGCGAGTAACTTGACGGAGAAGGGAGGAGTCGCTGTTGTTTTTGCTGTTGCTGTAGTAGCAGCTGCCATTAGTAGTGTCGGCGGTAAGCGAAGATGGAGAAGTAGATGATTTAACGGAGAGGAGAGGTCTTAAGGAGGCAGAAGAGTTAGTGGTGGTGGCGGTGGTTGTGGTTAAGGAGTAGGAGAGTAGAGTAGGAGGATTGACGGAGGTGAAATTGACGTTGCCGGCGGTGCCGGTGGATGAGAGGAGCATTTTTCGAGGGGAAGGCGGAGGCCAAGCGTCTCGTCTGGTAGTTGGATTAAATGTTTTATTTTTAAAAACATGACACGGATCAGCCTTTCTAACCATAAAACGACATCATTTCCTCCTATTTACCATATGATTTTATTGTTACATCTAAATTTTCATATAATTAATTTCTATTCGCTTGAATTTTCACAAAATTGGTTATCAGTAGAACGTATCGTTCACATAAATTTTAAACTTTAAAATTATCGTAATATTTTACATAGTTAGTTTTCTAATTTAAAAACAATGATAATTAACCATCTTTAAAAAATTTAAATGTATGCATTTTAATTCATAATTGAAAATTATAATTTTTTATATTATATTTCTGTTTGTATTAAATATATATTGAACTAATATTTTCTTGGTTGTTGTATTTATTACATAATTACTATGGTTTTGGTGAAATCTTCGAAATATTTCCAAATGTTACAAGTTATAATTAGAACTTTCTTTAGATATGACCCCAAAAAACCAACCATTACTCAATCATAGTCATCTTTTTCTCGAGGAAAAAACAAATATCACAAATCTTAACTTATACGTATGCAACAAATTGTAATTTACAAACCAACTATAATCTTAGACTAATTCTCAATAGAATTTTGGATTGTATCAACTATTTGAGATAGAGCAGATTCTATCCATTCCCTCAATGCCTAAAAAACAACTAAATATTCAAACTTTTGACCAAATTCCCCTAACGGCTCGCTCATAAAGATAATTCCTTTGACCCCTCCAAACCCTAACTGCCTTCCATTTTTTGACTACTTACTTCCAACTCTCCAATCCATTCATCTTTCATCTTTGTCTCTCACTTCTTGTAGCCGTTAGAGACTCCTGCTTCTTCTCTATTGTTTTGAACAAAAAAAAAAAAAAATGGAACCACAACCCATTACAGAACTGATTTCCACTCCAGTTGTTTCTTGTTCTTCGAAGCGAAAGAGACCGCCGATGATTGAGATACCTAATGTCCTTCAAGAAATCCATGCTGACAAGCTTAAAGATTCAGACTTCGCTCCCAAAAACGAACCCTTTTGTTTTGGTGGGATTGGGGTTGGTGTTTGTTCAACTAAAGGGAAGAAAAAGTTCATGGAAGATTCCCACAAGATTGTTTCAAACAAAGTAATTGTTAGAGAAGGCTTCTATTTTTTTTTTGTCTTGTTTTGTTTTCAAAGTTTTGATTTTTGGTTAACTGGGATTTTGATTGCTGGTAATTTGCAGGGTTTCTTTGGTGTTTATGATGGGCATGGAGGGCACAAAGCTGCGGAATTTGTTGCAGAGAATTTGCACACAAACATTCTTGAGAAAATGGGGAATTGTCCAGCCAAAGAGGAAGCTGTTAAAGCTGGCTACTTGAAAACAGACCAAGAGTTCTTGAAACAGGTATGTTTAATTGTCTTCTGTTTTTGCTAATCAGCCAAAAATGGGTCCTTTTCTAATATCTATTGGCATAGCATTTGTAATTCTGTTGTTGTGATGGATTTTCAAACTATCTAAGCCTTTTATTACTTAGTTTGCTTATTTCTCATGTGTCATGACTTCCGGTTTGATGATTAGTTCTTGTTTCGATCTTCAAAGTCAGCCTTGAAAACCGATATAATGTCGAATAATATGTAAAATGGCAGGGTGTAGTGAGTGGTGCCTGCTGTGTCACAGCCCTGATCGAAGGGCAAAAGATCATAGTCTCAAATTTAGGAGATTGCAGGGCTGTTCTATGCCGAGGTGGAGTCGCTGAAGCCCTTACGAAAGATCATAGAGCAGAGCAAGAGGATGAGCGAAAAAGAATAGAGAATAAGGTATAAGAAAACAGCAGAACGGTGTATCGAAATTCGGTTAGGCAGTTCAAGAGAAAGAAGAAAAAACAGTTACAATTTTTTTTTGTATTGAAATATGAATTGGCCCTCGTTTAATTGCAGGGAGGATACGTTGAAATTCATCGAGGCGCGTGGCGAGTTCATGGCGTACTCTCTGTTTCTAGAAGCATCGGAGATGCTCATCTAAAGGACTGGGTAATAGCCGAGCCTGATACTCGTATTTTACCGCTGACTTCCGATATGGAATTTCTCATCTTAGCCTCTGATGGCTTATGGGAAGAGGTCTGTTTTTTTCCTCAAAGTCTCGAAATCAGTTTGCAATATCAAAGATGTGTTCTTATGTTTCATTGTTATTTGGCCAGGTTGGGAACCAAGAAGCCATTGATACTGTGGTCCGGTTATGTATGCCCGAGAAAAAATCGAGCTTTATAAACAGTCAAAAATATGACGGTGTTCAATATGGTTGTGTAAATGTAAGCCCTTCGTCAAAGTTGAAAAGGGTTTCCCTTGTCAAGCAAAAAGGACCGAAACATTCGCCTCGTGAAAACGAAAGTTCGATATCGAAGATGTTGAGAGTTCCCATCGTCAAGAAGAAAGTTGAAAACTTTACGGATTTGCTCGACAACTTCCCGAGTGAAAACGGAAGTCCTCCATCGAAATCGAAAAGGCTTTCCCTTTTCGAGCAAAGAGGGCCGAAAAATTCGCCTGACAACAAAAAGACTATGAACAGTCATAAAGACTTTCCAAGCGAAAACGAAATTCCATCATCGAAGATGTTGAGAGTTCCTATCGTTAAGAAGAAAGTTGAAAACTTAACGGATTTGCTAGACAACTTCCCGAGTGAAAACGAAAGTCCTCCATCGAAATCGAAAAGGGTTTCCCTTTTCGAGAAAAAAGGGCCAAAAAATTCACCTAACGACAGAAAGACTATGGACAATCTTAAAGACTTTCCAAGCGAAAAAGAAAGTCCATCATCTAAGTTGTTGAGAGTTTCTATTTCCAAGAATACAGTTGATAACTGTAAAGATAAAGATGATCGAGATGACTTTGTAAGTGAAAACGAAAGTCCTCCATCGAAGTTGCGAAGAATTTCACTGTTCAAACGAAACAGTGCCAAAACAGAATCGCCCATTTCCGAAAAGAGTGCTTGCGAGAAGAAGATAGTTGCTGCTTGTAAAGAGCTTGTGAATCTTGCTGTGAGCAAAGGTAGTTTGGATGACATAACTGTGATGATAATTGATTTAAATCATTTTAGATGTAAGATTTAATGTTATGACATCTATCTACAACGCATATTGTCACATTACATGCATTTTTGTACATAAAAAACAGAATTTTTTTAAAGTTTCAAGATGTTTGCTTGATCTAGATTGCTGGCTAGCAGCCAGATCCAGGCTGGCAAAGTGTAGTTGAATTCAGTTCCTTGATCTGATTGTTTCATGTTGTTGTGTGTGTCGGATTAATTAATTTAACACAATGCTTATGTGATATTATTATATGATTAAATGTTTTAGGCTTATGTGGACTAGTTTTTATCTGTAGATGTTTAAACAAACACAAAAAAGGGGACCAAAGAGTTTGACTTTATCTGGCAACTCAAGAGCATAGATTCCTCTGGTAATATTTGTATCAGTCACTTGTAGATTTCTTTCCTATTCATGTGCTTGCTTACAAAAACTCTACTAAAAAAATGAAAATGAACACAGCTGTAAAAATTCAAAAAAAAAAAAAAAAGTGAAATTTTATATGCTAGGCAAAATGCCATTTATGGGCAAATGGTACTCATTTTGGACTATATTTTTTACAATAATCTCCATTAATGGTACTATGAGTAGTAGTATTTGCTACTGTGATAAATAAAATGTAGTAAATTGGGCTTTTTAGATACCAAATGAGTAGCATGTTTATTCCACATAGACTGAATAGGTGAATGAGTTATAACACATGACCTGAAAATGTGGATTTAAGAAAGGATTCAAATTCTCCCTTAAAAAAAATTTGATTTAAATATCAAAACTTGAATAATGATGAAAGAAGTAGTTTTCATTTACCCTACACCCACATGGTATCATACCTGAAAGCAAACCCCATTCTCACATGCTCCTTTTTCTTTTCTTTTTCTAGTTTAGTACACTTTCACCAGAACTTCCAATACAATAAAAGGGCATCTTTTCTTTTTCCAATAAAAAATAAACAAATAAACAAATCATTCACTACTGATCCATAGATGAATTCCAAGCTCATCAATGTCTAACAGAGAAAGAAAGAAAGATAGAAGCTTTAAACTTTTCTCACATAATTGAGTTGTAAAAACTGCAGCTTTTCCCCTCCTTTAAAAAAAAACCATTACTTCATCTCATTTTCTCATTTTCTCATTTTCTACTCAAAATTTTCCATTTTAGACCGTATATACACCTAACCTATACATATACATATAATACACATCAATATGCATATTGATTCTATAGGCCTCCCTTCTTGCTTCTCTTCATCCTCCGAAAAGCAACCAAATAGCCCATCAGCAACAGCAGCAATAACTCGGTCAGGGCAGAGCGTTTTCATGTCGATTTACAGAACAAAACTAGCCGGGCAATGCAGGCTAATCACGGTCAAGTGGTGCAAGAATGTTCTTCTACACGGGTTATCAATCTCGGTCCAACCCGAAAAAGGGAACAAAGAGCAATGCCAATGCAAAGTCGAGCTAAAGCCGTGGTTTTTCTGGCGAAAACAAGGCTGCAAAACATTCTTAACGGACGGAAAACCGGTAGATGTCTTCTGGGACCTTAAAGCCGCGAAATTTAACGGCGAAACGGAGCCTATATCGGATTATTACATCGCCATTGTTAGCCAAGGAGAAGTTGTGTTGCTTTTAGGCGATCTAAAGAGAGAAGCCTATAGAAAGACCAGTTGCAGACCGGCCGCCATTGAAGCAACCTTGGTGTCAAGAAGAGAACATGTTTTCGGCAAGAAAAGGTTCAGCACGAGAATCAAACTCGATAATCAGGACAAATTACACGAGATTTCGATCGAATGCAATAACAGGAAGAGCAATCGGAGCATAAAAATTGGTGGGTTTGATCCAGAATTGGAGATTAGAGTGGATGGTGAGCTGGCAATTCAAGTGAAGCATTTGCAATGGAAATTCCGAGGGAATGAATCCCTTGCTATTAATAAAACAAGAGTGGAAGTTTATTGGGATGTTCATGATTGGTTGTTCGGGTCGGGTCCAAGACATGGGCTTTTTATATTTAACCCGATCGGGTCGTCTTCTTGTTCTTCGTGTTCGTCATCGTCGAGTTTAATGCCGGTGTTGTCTAATGATGATGACGGTTCTTATGCAACCGGAGAAGATGATAATGGAGGTGGGTCTTCTTCCAATTTTTGCTTGTTTTTATATACTTGGAAAGTTGAATAATTTGTTTTTGGTATAGTAAATTTGCTACTTTGTTTTATTCCTACTCCTCTGTCTGCTAAATATTATCGTTTTAACTAATTCACAGTTTTTAAGATAACGAATAGTCGAATAATGTAATTTACTAATTTACTCTTTCATAAATATCCTCTGTTTTCAAGACTTCATTAATATATTCAACAACAATTTGCTAGTGTATAAATATTGATTCTTATAATCTTATCATCTTGTTATTGGAGATTGAAGCATAGTTATCTTGAAAGTTGAACAAGTTATCAGGGGTAGGAATGAAAAATTTAAAGAAAAATCACTTTGGAAATATAAAATGACAATAAAAGAGAGCAAGATAGATTTTTGGTGTTTGGTTTAGTTTTAGCTATTTTGGAGGCAAAGAGTTACGTTTACTAGCAATTAACCAATTACAACCTAATTTCAAAGTGACAAAAATGTGAAAAGTATTAAATGAATGAGATTGGATGAGGTCATAATTACAAAGTGAGAAACAAGCAAATGGGTCCAAAGAAGAGCTGGAAAATCTACTAAATAATGGACAAAGCCAGAGAGATTGGATAACATGAACACATGTTCAATAATTTCTTAACCACTTGTAATACCTATCCAATATTGATAATGTCGTATGACGTTCTTTTTTCTTTGAAATTTTCTCATTCTTTTTTATCTATTTAATTTATGTTTATCCATAAATATTCAATTTCGTGCGTGGAAGGAAAAAAAGGTTAGATAATATGTTATTTTTGATGAATTCAGTTAGAACTAAGAAGTAATAAGAACATATAACATAACTCTTTGTTTCAGTCGTTGTTATGTGATGTTACATTTGTTTGTTGAACATTATTTTGTCATCAATAATAATTAAAGATATATGTGAATGTTACTGAACAATAAACACTTATTTGGCTTTTGGAATTCGGACCTCTTCAAACAATTGTCTTTATCATTTTAAATAACAAAGAATAGTTTTAAGAGCTGAGTAAAGACTGTTGTTGGCTTTTCAAAAACAGATTTATCACCAAACGACCCTTAATTATTCAAACAAGTTTTCAAATACTCACTCAATTTCTTCAAATAAATGTCATATCCTTTTCTCTTTGGTAATTAGGAGTTATTTGTGATAAGTCCAGTAATTACGAAAATAAATATAGATAATTAGAGGAGTAAAAAGAAAGCAAATCAAACAGAAAACTTTACTTTTCATGATTAATTAATTATATTGTCCACACAAATTGATAAAGATGTGATCTTTTTCTTAAATTCTGAAAAGTTGATATTATAAATTTATTATAATATCATTCTATAAGGCTCCAAACAAATAAAACGTGACTAAAATGAAAATTTCACTAATCAAACTATGATGAGCGATGTATATTAGAAATACTAGCTTAATTTAGCTCATAATACAGTAATTATTCCTTCTTAGTGTTATCAAATCGTACATATTTTTAACTTCACTTTTATTTCGTTTCATGAATTAACTTTCAATTTGCAAGTTACATTTCATTGTAATATTTACGACCTATTACTAAAGGGTCTTTCTATGATAACAAAATACAATTTTAACCATATAAAATTAATACTGTTAAATAAATATTTTTCTTTTCCTTTATCTCTTATCTTTATCTCCTGTCATCATTTTCATGTAGATTTAGTCTAATTTTGACTACAATTTTAATAAAAATTTTGATGACATTAGACAGGTTATAAAATTATATTAAAATATTAGACTTAATGTTTTAGGTTGACTATAGTTGTAATATTAACATTATTGACGTGAATAACATGCAATATTTAGCCATATATATTAAAACAGACATCATCTACAAGTTTATATATCATAATCTATGACAACAAAGAATTGTTCATCTATGATTTTGCAAAAACTGAAATAGCTGATATAATATAAGTAAAATTAATACCGACAGTGTATAATAAAGTAATGAATTTGAAATGGCGTAATTTAATACAAGTAATTAAGCAATCATGTGTTTGAATTGGGCTCAATGGTGGGCCACAATGTCATAAGGGAAACTTCTGAGTATCCATAACCAGGCCCAATAACATTATTAGTGTAAAAAAAGTCTTCTAATAATAATTATATAAAGAAAGCTCTCCTCAACTTTATGAAAAGTTCCTTTAGAAAATCATGAAGCCTTGAAAAAGGCAAGAAAATTGCAATCAGTGGTCCATTGCTCCATTCTTTTGACATGTCATTTTTACTGGAATTTGAATGAGAGCTTAGCTTAGGTTCCAATTACTATCTCTTCGAATATTTCGAGAAGTTTTGTCCTGGCTCTGTCACTGTATATTTCAACGAGAGGCAAAGGAGGATCCAATAACGAGCCATCTATGATTCTATTGGCTACCAATTTGTTAGCGGCTTCAGTATAATGTATGCCATCCCAGCCAATGTGTTTTGATGGATCACTGCAAGAAGCACCAAATATTTGTGTGCCATTGGCTAGTTTTGTTGTTCTTCCACAGTTAACCGTGTAATAATCACCAAAGTGTCCGCAACAACATCCTAGTGGATCCTCAAACCCTGCAACTCACAAACTTCACATATTACTGGTCTTTTTGGTATTGCTTTTCAAGTTGTTGTCCCAATAAGTTGCTCTCACAAAATTTTTTTTTATAGATTTTCATATTTTGGCTTTCAACAACACATTTATATCTTTCATGCTATTAATTGAGAACTGTCTGGCTTGTTTTTTCCAAAATCAACTCTGCTACTTATGAGAAAAGCTTGAAAATTGAGCTTTTCAGAACTTTACCATGTTTCTTTGCTTGACTAATGAGGGAATATTTAGCAGAGTAAATATCAACTAGAACAAGCATTGCATCGGGAAATTCACTCCTTAGTTTGGCTACGGTTCGGTTTAGCTGCTTGTTAAATTCTCGAGCCACCGAGTTATACGATTTTATGCACCCGATTCGGTCTGCATTTCCAGGCTTTGGAGGATAACTCATAACATTTACCGGCAAGCAACCGATTGGAGCTGTGTTATGTATCAAGAATTTTCGAGCATTGTCTTGGTACAGTTTCTGTTGAATTAGACGAAAAAAATACTGATTTTGAGTTCACAAACATGCATAAAATGTAAGTAGTAGAAGCATGGTTATCAAAATCATACGATTCGTTTCGATTCACCCCTGAATCGATACGAATCTATGAGGTGGATCGAAGTAAGGCTTTGAATCGCGACAGGATCGTTGTAATCATTTCTGAATCGTGCGAATCATGTGATTCAGACGATTCAATATGCTTAATGTTTTTCAAATTTTTATCAAGTTATATTCACTCAATAATGAATAATTATTAGTGATTATGATTTTATTTGAAGGTTTTAGTTTTAATTACTTGGTTAGTTGATATGAGTTGTTTTTTATAATAATATTGAATGTATTAATTAAAATTAGTATTAATTTATGGTGAACATTCCATTTATTTTATTTTATATAATTTTAAAAATTAATCAGAATCTTACGTTTCGATTCGATTCTCGATTCACGATTCGTAAATTGGGATTTCGATTCTCGATTTGACAACTATGAGTAGAAGTGTTGTGTTACCTTTATGGCTAGGCCGAATTGGTTGACCAAATTCGGGATGGATGCCATTATTTTCCGGTCATCCTTGATAGTTTTGAGCGCGAAATCGATATCGTTCTGTCCGAAATCCAACATATAGAGTGCTTCCGAGAAGTCTTCTGGCCTCGGAAGACTACTTTTTTCCCACAAATTTCGGTCTGAAACAGCAACACACGGAGTTTATCGACATTGTCTCGTAAATCACTAGCATTAAACTTATTTGAAGCATGTTCGTTATTGAAAAATGTACTGAACCTTGTCGGAACAACTGAATTGTTCGGTCTTTAAACTGTTGGAACTCGAGAAACTGGATATCGAGCGTGACGGGGTTGAAAGTCGCATCCAACAGCGCTCCGTTAGCAGGCTGAATAGTGCCACCACTGGCTGCAAAATTTGCTCCATGTTTGAAATCTGGTGCTATAGCATCAAGATATGCTCTCAAGTATGGAATTCCTAAATTCTCGCCTGCAAAAAATTAAAAAAAAAACCATTTTCACATTAACATATTTTTTTAAGTATATAATCCATTTGGTGTTAATAAAGTTATACTACATTTGTCATATGTTATAATGGTGTTACAGTGACTAAAGGCCAGTTTTTCTGTTCTTTCCCAATTTGCTCTTCCGAAAAGCTATATTTTCAAGCTTTTCCTATAAGCAGAAACTAAGCCAGATAGTTCCTAATTAAATAGTATGAAAGATTAAAATGTGTTGTTCAAAGTCAAAATATGTAATTATATAAAAAAATTGTGAGAGCAATTTATTGGGACGGCAGCTTGAAAAGCAATACCAAATAGACCCTAACTAATATAGTTCCAAATCAACCAATTGCTTTTTTATTTTATTTTATTTATAGTTCATTTGGCTGCTATATTGAGCAATGCATTTCAATAATTTTTTAGCATGCTATAAGATTAATGCATTTGACTGAGAGTTGAATTGTCACGTAATTATGATAGCTCAAAAATCAATTCATTAAGGTGGGTTGGAGTGACTTCTTTAAAACAGTCATTATGACTTTGTTGATAAGAAATTTGAATTTAACGACGGTATACTTAAATAATTCAAATTAAGAAAAGTGGTTATAACTTGATTATAAATGATATTGAATAATACAACAATAATATTTAGGGTATATGCAAATGAAACAAAATTTTATAAGGTGCTTTTATAAAAAAAGACTTGTTAGACTAGCTCATGAACATAGAGAAACACTATCATTATTTATATTTATTAATTAATTAATTATGTGTCCTATTTCTGAGATGTCTTTAAAGGCACTCACATTGCTACTTAACAAGTTAAATAAATTACTCGATCTATTAAATATTGTCGTTTTAGAGAGATTTCATTATCTCTTTTTTATTATCATTTTGTATTTCTAAAATGTTCTTTTTTCAAATTTTTCATTCCTACCCCTATTAATTTATTCAACTTCCAAGATAATTATATTCTAATATAGGTTAAATTATTTTTATTGAACAAATTAATAATCTTAAAAATTGAATAATACATTTATAAAAGGATAAACTAGTAAATCATCTCATTTGATTAATTGTCATATTAAAATCTATTAATTAATTAAAATGACAATATTTAATAGACCGACGAATAACAAGCTTCAAATTTAAGACATAAGCAATTAAAATAAAAACTAAGTTGAAAAGTAAACAGAAAAGTTACTTACTTATAAAATCAATGACAAGACGGCCATCGGAGTAACGGCCGGAACGTTGACGGAAGAAAGTATCGCCGTAAGGTGAAGGAAGGCGGTGGAAAAGAGCGGAGTAACCGCCGGTGTCGGAGTTAGAATCTCCGAAATTGAAGAGTACGGGAAGCTGAGATGATGAAGCAGAGAAGATCAAAAACGGGAAAGAAAAGAAAACAATAAAAATCGGCGAAGCAACTGTGAGAATCGTGATCCTGCTGATTAGCCAACGATTTTTCCGATTAGCTACATTAATACTGCAAATTGATGCAGTTGCCGAGTCCATTCTCTCACTTTTTCTTTAGCTAAACCTCACGGGTTTGACTACACCAAACAGAGCTAGTACGAGTTCAGTTTAGAATTTTGTTTGTATTATTAGAATAATTGAGTTTTTCAAGATTGTTGTTTCTTTGGTCCACTTTTGTTTTTGACCATAGTTAACAGTTTTGATAGTATCATTAAAAAAATAATATGATTTTTTATAAAATTTATATTTGGATTGGTAATATGGTATTGTATGTTTCTTTTATTTTTAGTTTAATTTGTTGAAGAAGAATTAAATTCATGATTTTAATTATGGTTCTTTGAATCATGTATAAAGCATGAAAAAAATCATATTATGAAAATAATCATAAAATTGAAGAAGAGAATTTTAATTTGTACCATATCGTACCATAAAACAAAAAAAATCTGGAAAAACTAATGTGGAAATTTAAGGGGTTAGAATTCTAAAAGAAAGAAATTACATTAAAAATTTTATATTGGTAAGGAATGGTAAATTTTTATGGAAAAGTTAAAAGTTTTTAAAAACAAATTTTTACGGGCCCACTTCAAATGAATTAAGCAATGTTATCAAAATCGGATCGTACCAGCTGGTTCAACCGGGTTTACCGCAAACCGGCCGTAGATCCGGTTGGTTTGTTTAAAACTACCGGTTCCTTATAAAATCGTATAATACCGGTCAAAATCGGAAACTTACTGGTATATCGTAAACTGGTCAAACCGGGTTTTATAAAAAAATCCTTAATATTGATTTTGTTATGGAAAAATATATATTATAATTATGATTTATTGTAAATGAATGGATATTTTTATTAATTATTACTAAAAAAGGATTTTTGTTAGATTGGGAAGTATTAAAAACGTTAGATATTATTCAAATTTGTATTCTCTTTCATATGTTTATTATTTTGGATTAAAAACATTTTGAAATGAGATTTAAAAATTATAAAGTTTTCCATTATTAAAAAATGACCGTTTGTATTTAATAAAATTATGTGTATATTTATAGTTTAAATAAATAATTTAAAAAAATTTAATTTTCGGTATAACCACTGGTTGTACCCGGTAATACCGGTATACCATGTACCAATAACTCCACCGGTATGATGTCCGGTACGGTATTGATAACATTGGTAAAAATAATCAAAGAAACAGGCTAAAGAAAATAGAAAAACAAACAAAATAAAATAAAACCACACTTTGCAAATTTTTCATGGAGGACAAAGAAAAGAAATAGGAAAAGGGAAGGAAAAGGGAAAAGAAAACAGAGACTAAAGATTTATTCCGCGCCACTAGTAGTAGTATATAAAGAAATTGACATTTTCCTTTCATTTTATCAATTTATTCAATGGTTTCCACTATGACCCGCTGTTTTTATACTGTATTTTAAATGAAATTTCTCACTTTATTTTAATCATAGCATTATTAGTACTTCTCATTTGCCGTATTCAGAGGTGCACAGACTTTTAGTACATAATGGAAATTATTATACCTCATACTTGTTTATGGACGGATACCCACCTAACTTGGTCTAAGCTTGTTTATTTTGATCGGATTTAAACATTTATTTTCTTATAAAGGCTAACTCGAGCCTAAATCCGTTAAAGCATGAAATTCTATTGGTCGGGTTTTGTTTCGCAAAAATACTCAAATCTGATATAAACCTAACCCAGTCCGTCCGACAAACAAGTCTACGTCACATTGTTACTGTATATATTTCAATTTCAAAAAAAGTTTCAGAAAGTACTAAAGTTATAAAAAAATATATACCAACTGAAGGAAAATTTTCCGATTTCCATAAAGAATATATAATATGAAGTGGTTAACATAATTAGTTGACTAGACTTCAACAAGTCATCAAATGCGCAATTTTTTCTTCATATGCAAATGAAAGCAAGTTCTATAAGAACCACAAATATTTGTTTTAAGAAAGCAATTCATAGTCTAATCTCATTAGGCTTCATTATCACATTCTTCTCTAACTTATGGCTAGTTATGGGCCACCGATCACTGGCGCGACGTCCTCCATCTCTCAAATCCAGATTGATCAGGAACTAGAGGGATCAACCCTCGTCGCAATGATAAGTTACTTTTTACATTTTATGGGGGTTATGGTGTTGATGATGCTTATAATTCCAAGGTATAAATTAATGTTAGTGAGTATAGTAATGGGGACATATTTGGTGTTACCTTATTTACTAATGTTGGGGAGAATCCAAAGTTCCGGCAGGATGCTTTATGGGCTTATTCACAGACGCTTTGTACTATTATTTTTGGTTGTTGTTGTTTTGCTTGGTTAATTAACTAGTTTCTTTCAAAATTCACTAAATTAATATGAAAAATAAATGGAATGGTTTAGTTTATTGAATATGATTAGTTTGAGAGTAGTATTTTAATGCAAGAAATGCCACAAATTACACCCTAATAGGAACCACCTTGTTATTGTTTGTTGACATGCCATTTTTTTATATATCTGATTTAACTTTGAAAGAACACGGAATTCGGGTTGTTTTGAAAATTTTGAGCTCTTCTTGTGGTTCATCCGCTAAAGTATTGGTATTTGTGTATTGAGTAAAATCTCTATAAATTAATAACAACTTTAAAATAATATATTTCTTTGGTCTTACCTTGACCCAATTAAAAAAATGAGCAATTTTTATGAGACTGTTGGATTCTGAAACAAGATTAATTAAGTTTTGTAAGTTCTGAGTTCAGAACCAAGTCACCTCAGAAACACCAAGATTCGTCAGCAGAGCTGTGGATCCTCAGAAGCAATTAGAGTCAGATGAAGTATTAATATCTCAAAAAATCACTCAAGACTCAGAACCTCAAAAGGCTTTTCTGAGGACTGCTAAAGGTCAACTTAGTCTTTTGGAGCTAAAAGTTAAGAAAACTGACTTCGCATATAATGCCACCGAACGCTCTGTTCTTTAGTATACTACAAGACAAAAGTTGCTGGGAAATCAATAACAAAACTTACCTGCTAATTTGATACGTATCTGCCGTACAAAGTGGGTCCCAAATCAACCTGGCACAGCATGGAGCGAGTAAAAAATGGACGAGCTACTCTAACGGATTGCTAATGGAAACAAGATTGAGAGACAATGGCAGAATTCCTAACAACGGTCTAAAAACAAAGGGAATATTCTCTCCCTCTATAAAAGAAGTATTTCCACCATTGGAGAAGGTTACCGAAACTAACAAAAGAATTCAAGAGTGAACCAATTCTCAAAGTAATGCAGCTGCCATTAACTTTTTACATTGTGCCTTAGATGCTGCATAATATAATAAAATTTCAGGATGTGAGAGTGCCAAGGAGATCTGGAAAAAGCTGGAAGTAACCTATGAAAGAACATAAAAGGTCAAAGAGTCAAAAATTAATCAGAATCTGCGACTCTATGAACTATTCGAAATGGAAGAGGGAGAATCAATATCAAACATGAATGCTAGATTCACAAATATTATCAACGAGCTCAAAAGATTGGGAAAGAGCTTCTTAGAAGATGAGCGAGTGAAGAAGATTCTCAAGAGCCTAACTGAGAAATGGCAGGCTAAGAAGACTGCTATAGAAGAAGCTCAAGATCTCACCACTTACAGGTATGATAAACTCATTGGTTCCTTAATCACTCATGAGATCTCTATGCAGAATTTTCAAAAGAAAAGACAAAGTTTGAAGGAAAGAAGGCAATAATCCTGAGAGCAGAAGAAGTTGATGAGAGCTCATCAGAAGACGATGAGGATATAGTCATGCTGGCTAGCAGATTAAAGAAATTCATGAGGAAGAACTCAGTGACTCCTCAAAAGTTTCAGAAGAAAGGAAATTTTCCTTAGAAGTCAGACTTCCAGAAGAAGAGCAAGTTCATAAGGACTGAAGAGAAAATCAAAGGTGAAAATCAAAAACCTATAACTTGTTTTGAATGTCACTAGGAAGGACATATTAAATCAAGCTGCCTAAGACTAAGAAAGGACAAAGGAAAGAAAGCTATAGTGGCAACATGGAGTGACAGTGAAGAAGAAAGCTCTGTAGATTCCTCAGAGAATGAAGAGACTGTTCAGATATGCTTCATGGCTGCAGATTATATGTACCCAACAGTTGAATCCTGGCACAGCAGCACAGAGAAAGTCTCATCTTTAGAAGAAAAATCTCAGGTGAATGATGAGGTAAGTCTTAGGTCCACAGAAGGTCAACAAATCTGGTATATAGACAATGGATGCTCAAGATATATGACAGGAGATGAAACATCATTTATCTCGTTGGAACGCAAAAGATATGGAAATATGAGCTTTGGAGACAACAAGAAAGGAAAGATCATTGGCAAAGGAACCATTGGATCAGAAATCAAAACTGAAGAAGTCTCCCTTGTTGATGGCTTAAAATTCAATCATCTGAGTGTTGCTCAACTATGTAACCAAGGAAGAAAAATCATCTTTGACTCAGAAGGATGCTCCATTATTGACTGTAAGTTAAATAAAACTTTAATATATGCTCTTGGAGTTAACAATGTGTTCATAATTAATTTAAATGATAAATCAAAGAAAGATATTTGCTTAATGACTAAAGAAGATGAATCATGGCTATGGCACAGAAGGTTGGGACATGCTAACATGAATCTTCTGACCAAATTAGTCAAAAAGAAACTTGTTGAGGGTCTTCCAAGCTTAAACTTTGAAGAGGATCACTTGTGTAGTGCATGTCAGTATGGAAAGCAATTCAATAATAGCTTTAAATCTAAATCTGATTTTTCCACTAAAAGAGTCTAAGAATTAGTTCATCTAGACTTGTTTGGTCCGGTTCTTCCCATGAGCATGGGTGGACATAGATATACCTTGGTTATAGTGGATGATTATTCCAGATATACATGGGTTATTCTGCTGAGTAGTAAGGATGAAGCCTATGAAGGTTTCTCCAGGTTATGTAACAGAATTGAAGTTGAACAAGGAGTCATTCTTTCTAAAATAAGAAGCGATCATGGTAAAGAATTTGAAAATAAATTATTTGCTGGATTCTGTGACGCTAAAGGAATTGAGCACGATTTCTCTGCATCTCACACCCCCCCAACAAAATGGGGTTGTTGAGAGAAAGAACAAAACCTTAGTTGAAATGGCTAGGTCTATGCTTAGTGACAACAACCTTCCCAAATACTTTTGGGCAGAGGTAGTCAATACTGCTTACTATATACTGAATAGGGTAAACATTAGATCAGTAATTGATAAAACT
>CATIWQ010064360.1:0-37048 GCA_949673415.1 Euphorbia schlechtendalii | reverse complement strand
TTAGCCGAGCTTTACCCGAACATGTTAATTAAATTTTTTGACAAGCTCTAGCTGAGTTTGGAACTTAAAATTATGGTTTTTTGACCTAATGTATCAAAGTGTTATGTATTTAAAACTCAATAATCTCTTAAAAATACTTTTTTATATATATATATATATATATATATATATATATATGTATGTATGTATGTATGTATGTATGTATGTATGTATGTATGTATGTATGTATGTATGTATGTATGTATGTATGTATATAATAGATTAATTACAATTAAATCATTAAATTCTTGACTATTTGTAATTAATTTCTTAAAATTCTATAATTTTTTAATTTAGTCTAAATAACTAAATTAGATGGGATCCTTTAACCTGATTGGCTCGCTTATGAGTGAACCGGGTGTTTCCAAGAAGAGACATGCAAAACAAAGATTAGATTAGTGTTTGACCAGGAGGCAGGAGAATTTGAGAAGGCTTGGATAGGATAGATATCATTACCATGTGAATGTAACATGTCAACAATACATAATATTGATCAATTATAACTATTTTAGGAAGTTCGACACCCATATACCAAAAGGTTCTGTAATCGGCCATTTTGGGCCAATGAACCTCTTTGCCAACTTGCATATTATAGTATGATCATGGGATTATATTTATAGATGACAGAATAAAAATTAAATTGTAATACAAAAAGAACTCGTATTTAAAAAATTTACTATAACAACAAAAGGAAAAAAGGTCCATTGGCCGCGAATTAAATAACTTCAATTAATGGATGCGGGAAGAAAATCGGAGCAATGAATGTGACAAATATAGAATTAACAGAATTTCACCAAATAATAATTAAAGAAGTACCACAAGTCAACATTCAACACGGTTGAATCCTGGGTTAGGACAGTTTACAAAAACGTAAAAAAATCTCATAATCAAATACTTATATTATAAAAACCACAACAGAGAAACCACTCTAAATTCACAAATCCCAAACCCTTCACCTCAAAATCAGTTTAAATCTCCGTCCAAATTGGCGGCAATGGTGGATAAAGAGCAAGTGAGGCCACTAGCGCCGTCGGCAGACCGGACCAGCAGCGACGGCGAAGAAACACCTCTCCACCTCAACAAAATCACCCGCCGGAAAAGATGCATCAAATGCTGCGGTTGCGTCGCCGCTGTTCTACTGCTTCTAGCAATAACGGTCGTTGTATTAATTTTCACAGTATTCCGCATCAGGGATCCTGTAATCCAATTAAACGGCGTTACCGTCGCAAAGCTAGAGCTAATCAACAACACAATTCCCAAACCTGGGACCAACGCCTCCGTGATTGCTGACGTGTCAGTGAAAAATCCGAACATAGCATCATTCAGGTACGACAATACGACGTCACAGCTGTATTACCATGGAGAACTGGTGGGGGAAGCGAGAGGGCCGCCGGGGAAAGCAAAGGCGCGGCGGACGTTGAGGATGAATGTGACGGTGGATATAGTCATCGATAAACTGGTCGGGAGCCCGGAACTGGGGACGGAAATAGGTAGTGGACTTTTGACGATGGGGAGTTACTCAAAGATCCCGGGAAGGGTGAAAATATTGAGTATTATAAGGAAACATATAACAGTGATGATGAATTGCAGTCTCACTGTCAATATTACAACTCAGTCTATTGTGTCTCAGAAATGCAAGAAAAAGGTTGACCTTTAGAGGGCTATGTTTGTCTTTATGCTTTTCTATTTATTGGGTTTGGTTTGATTTTGATGTTAAGTTTTCGGTATCTTTGGTATAGGATCTCGTTAATTTATCTTGTTCGGTATATTAGCAGGTGTAAAATATTTTTATTATTTCATCACCATTATATTCGTGCTTATTTTGGATAACTGAATAACTATGTATGTTGGTGTAATGATATTATATGTTGTCAAATTTTATGATGATTTTCTATTGGATAGAGTTATTATTACTTTATTTAATATAATTATTAAATTAATTATGTGAAAATTGATTTTATGATTGAAAAGTGCAAAGTAATAACAATTGTCTAGGATAAAATCACCGTTGAAAATACTTAGGTACGTAATACTTTCAAATGTCAAATTTCAAAAGAATGCTAATTTTAGAATCAACTATTTTAAAAGCATCTCCAACGATAAATGCTACATTAGTATTACACTAAGAGTGTGAGAGGAAGTCTAGAATCAAACAATCATTCAAATCCATTTTAATAAAAAAAAATGTTACATCGTACAATTCAAAATGAAGTACACAATTTATTATAATTAACATTTTCGAACATTTTATTTACTTACATATTTTACATATTATATCATGTCAAAACTCAAACTATTAGAAATGTTCTAACAGTGGATTTGCTTTCCATGTAGGATAGTCATCGTGAGAACTTTCTCAATATGCATATTACATTAATGTTTTCACAGCTTAAATTAGGTGATTGAGCAATATAGGGATATTTAATTTGGCAGTGAATTATTAGCTTTGAACGCAATTGAGATTTCAAACTATGCTTTGGTCCTAAAATTAAAATAAATGATGTTCTCAACTAACTAAATAGCTAATGATCAAGACTTTTATACAGCCAAATTGGTATCTGATCCATGCGCACCGTAAAACTATGGAAACAGTCCTAACTCCTAAGCCATTTATTTCGTTCAGAAGTTAGTAAAGAAAAATGAAATATAAAGGGCTTGTTTTGTGCTAAATCATGAATATGACGACTTAGCTTTGGAGTATTATATTAGTAATAAGAGATATTTTTGACAAATTTTTTGGTTGTGCGGTTTAAACACACAACCTCGTATTTTCTAAATTCTTTAACAAGTGATAATCACTAGACCAAAACTAATTGTTTGGGTTTGGAATTTTATAAAAAATGAATTTTAATATCAATGGTTACTGATGAGATCTTTGGGGTTTTATAAATAAAAAGGTATTTGAATTTAGATGAAATACTATTATCAAAACATATTTTTTTATATGTGTACTGATCAGATTTAAACTATCATGAATTAGGTCTTCAATATTGATACGTGTGTTAAAAATCAACTACTAATATTTAATTTTGATGTTAGTCCGGATTTTGAAACCGAAAAATGTTAAATCTCGGTTGTTAATTTTGAAATAAAGGTTCAAATTAACCAGAAATCATACTAATACTTCCTTAACATTAATGAATTGATTGTGAAATTTGAATATTATTATTAATTGATGAGGAAAATTTGCGAACCTTTTCTGTCCCGTCACTCGTATGAAAATTTGTTCTGACTTTTGCTCACAATTGGTATTTGGTATCACAATGTGGAAATTTTGAAAACAATAACAAAATAGACTGATCAGGAGATATGTATATGGACCCATTTTATTAAATGTTTTAGATTAGGATTGTTTCAAGTTTTACCAATGAACATGTTGTTCTTCTTAACTTTTCAAAGTGAATTTGTAGTTATTTAACTTTAAAAAATGGTATTATTTTACTCTCTGAACTTCACGTGTTAATTTTTTATTGAACATAGAAAATCAAGAAAAAAGATGTATTTCAAAAGTTTAAAGCAACAAAAAGTTGGCACGTGACGATCAAAGAGTTATTCAGTGTATTTTTTGAAATATGAAGGAGTTACGAGATTATTTCCAAAATTCAAAGGAAACAACAAGTTTTTGAAGTAACTTAGAACACCTCCCTATACATTAACCCTTATTAAATATTTTGCACTATTTTATGACAACTTTGTTAATGATGATGAAATTATATTTTACAATTTACAATTGGTTTAGTGATGTGATGTGAAATTTGACAAAGAACACAGTAAGTGTGTTGTTGCATTATTCAACTAACCAACAATATAAATATATCAAGTATTTAATGCTCCCACACAACTCATGTACTACATTTTTTAAAAAATATAATTTCAAAGATAAGAAACTTTTCTTTGAAAAAAAACTCCACGATAATACTTGCTTCATTATGTGTGAAAAAAAAATCAAAAAATTTCTAATGATACTTTTGCTGAATAATTGATTAATATTATAAAACTGTGGCAATTGACTTAGATAAATATACTACATCATGTTAAGAGCCTCTTTAACATATTCTCAATTCTTATAATCAGCTTGGCACATAATCTAAATTAGATAATTAAGTAAAAAATCACTCTTCAATAGATTTTCTATTTCCTCTTTCCAATATGATATGACACAATTAATATTGAACCATGTTTATTATATTGTTTATGAACAGAGAATCAAATGGAAGGTTGAACTATGATTGTATAGTATTTTAATGATAAGAAAGAGTGTTACTTATCAAATAGTTTAATCTTTCTATAATTATTTTAATTTTAAAAACTTCAATTCACAATCAAATATACAATCTATCTAGTATTTTCTAAAATGTCTAATCTATTACCATCGTATTTATTAGACTCCAATTCAAAATGTCACTTCATATTAAACCCCACAATCTACTAAACATACTCTTAAGTAAACTAGTTCTATAATATTTGGATTTGAAATTTGAATGATACTTTGAAATGCTTCTAAGCTTATCGACCAAGTTTAATAATGTACCCTTAATAAAACAAAATGGTTCAGTATAGTACCTATAAAATTATAAAGTCCAATTGAGTTTAACACGAACTCAGCTTCATTATACTGTACACGGGTTTTATTTTGCAACCAGTCATTGGAAATTGATGAGTTTAAGTTCGCGATAGAATTTTGATGAGGTCTTATTGACACAATTTAAAATATAATTGCTTTGACCTTTGTTTTTCACCAATATTCAGTTTGTCGAGTACACTGAATTCGGAGGGTCACCCCTTTAATTGGGTATCTACTGAACTTGTATGGATAGTCGGTATAAAAAATATTTATATAATCGTTTTGTTGTGGGTTCAGTGACTGACCGACTTAATAACAAGTGGGGTTCATGTACACCACTTTCTTAAAAATATTAGCATTATGTAACTCGAAACCAAATACATGATTACTCCCATAGCAAAACAGTTTTGCTGTACAAGTGGGCATATTTTACCAATTTTATTTAACGACTTGTCAATTTTCTCTTACTGATTTTTAAAATTTAAATTTTTTCATTCTTTTTTTACAAATTTCCAACTTTTTACTTATAGATGGGAGATAAGAAGAATGTTTAGTTTTGTCTCAACTCCTATATACATATTTTAAATCTAAAATTTATTAATATGTTAATACTTGAACGCCACGACAGTCAAGTCCAGATTTGCCACTGTATGAGTTTACAATTTGGTACAACTCACCCTTCTTTGACAATTGGCTAAATGACACAATCCATGAATATAGGAAAATACAATAGTTGTTATATCTGGTATAAGAGTTACTATATAGGAAAACCATTTTATGAAAGCATTATACTTGGTATAATAGTTGTTATATCTGGTATAAGAGTTATTATATCTAGTATATAAGTTGTTGTACCCAGTATACGAGCTATTACATTCTTATAATTGAAGACAATACTCAAC
The DNA here is from genome assembly GCA_949673415.1 of Euphorbia schlechtendalii. Taxonomy (NCBI): domain Eukaryota; kingdom Viridiplantae; phylum Streptophyta; class Magnoliopsida; order Malpighiales; family Euphorbiaceae; genus Euphorbia; species Euphorbia schlechtendalii. Next base: position 31,543 of record CATIWQ010064360.1, on the reverse strand, counting down.
TTTACAGCAAAAACCATATTATGAATGTGTTATACCTTATAAAGGGGCTATTATACCATGTATATTGACTATTATACCAGGTATATTATAACAAATCTGACAATCTTATAGTAAATCCAATAACTTTTTTATCATACTCGATTTCGCAACAAAAAATTATTTTATGAAGTCATTATACCTCGTATAATAGTTGTTACATCTTGTACACAAGATGTTATACCTGTTATACGAGCTATCATTCCTGGTATAAAATTTGAATTTTTTTATAATTAAACTTTTATATTATACTCAATTTCGCAACAAAAAACCATTTATAAAGGCATTGTACTTGGTATAATAATTGTTATACATGGTATACGAGTTGTTATATTTTGGTATATGACATTTAGAAAAGTGAATACGAAAAGAAAAACACATAAAAAATTCATAAATCGATTACATCATGATACGATTACGAAATGGTTCTGAAGGTGAAGTACTATAACCGAAGCGACCAGAAATGAACACTAAACACAAGATCATCATCATCATCATGAAAATGCAAAAGAAAACTTATGGGGTAATAAATCAATATGCTCTAAATCTATTCAAAAAAGATCACAAGTGATTCAATTCCAAACAAATAAAAACACGAAGTTGCAGATTAAAAAATAAAAAGTCACGCTCGAAACCATCTAGATCCACTCATCAATACCTGCAAATCAAACATCAAGGTCACATATTAGGATAGTTTCTTTTCAAATGAACATAATAAACTAAAGAAATTGGAGTACGTTGTAAATCAATAATCAAAATAATCAACAAAAACAGTCTCCATTAAACTTGCTATTACCATGAATACTGGTTTAAACAAAATAGGTTCATGCTATAGAATCATTAGATCTAATTATCTATAAAATCGAAGACATGAAGTAAAGAAAATAAAATTGAATGTAAATTTTACCAGAACTTTTAGCTTTGGGATCAGTTATCGGTAATAGAGATAAGTTTGGGAAAGCCTCGAGATATCATAGATCAGAAGAAGCCTCGGTATAAGGTAGAAGAAGGCTCGAGATAGACAGATCTTCAACAGAAAGAATGGAGAAGCAAGAAAAAATGTCGCTTAAGGTGAAGATGAGAAGTAAAAGATTATCGTAGATCTAGAGTTTTGACCATAAAGAAAAGGAGAAAGAGAGAAGGAAGGAAAATCAAAATTTGTAATTGTAAGAGCATCTTTAGTAGCTTGTGGATTCCAAGTCTAGGTGACGTAGAATAGAAGTTTCTATTGATAATGTGACAATAGTCTTAAAAATATACATTGTCTATTTTTAAGATAGGAATAATAGATTGTCTATTCCATTTTATATAGTATTTATTGCAGACAATGTTTATTTGGTTGTCTACAACTAGACAATCAAAGAGACATTGTCTACAATAAATGATGACACATAGATGCCACATCATATAGGAAAGATGGGTTAGACAAGCTACTAAAGATGCATTTTCAAATTGATTGTCTATTCCTTCCTCTGTGTCAATACAATTTATGGAATAGACAAGCTACTAAAGATGCTCTAATCCAACGCATAATCATAAAGAAACGCTTCAAAACATGACATCACCTCAAATAATGGAAAAGGATTCTCTAATGTTGAAGTCAAACATTAGAGAAATGTTGCCTCAATCCTTGCCTTTCATTTCAAAATGAAAGGTATGGATTGAAAATGCTTTTTCTACTCTCTTTCCTATGATTATGAGAGATAAGAAACAACATTACTCTAATGTTTGACCCTCATTAGAGAATACTTTTCCTCAAATAATTTGTCCTAATTTTGTAAATCCCTAGAAAGTCCTAAAATGTAGGAAATGAGCAGTATGAGTGGAATGTTAATGGGCTTAATGGATCAAGATTATGATCATATGATGGGCTTATTTTCTACTGAAAGTAGGCACTTAGGCCTTTTGGCATTTGCATATATAACCACTGCCAAAGTGGCAATGTCTTGTCCTTATACCCAACGAATAGAAAACAAATTCAACTTCCTCCAAATTACTTTTGCTCTTCTTCTTTATGTCAAACTTGTTACTTTTAAAACGTGATTTAATAATTGGAGGAAATTGCATATTTTAAATATCTCATCACTAATTTAAATGAATAAAGAACAAATCTGAAACTAATTTGTTGAATCACTTAAACATAAACTTTAATATTATAAACATAAATGTCGATAGCAACACAAGGACTAATAGACAAAGGTAAATTCTCTAAAAGGGTAATTGGATGATCAATATTTTTCCCAAACCTATAACTGTTTTAATTACCATCACGGTGACAAAGGTGTTAGCTTAGTGGTTAAAACTGAAATTTATATTTTAGAGGTCACATGTACAAGTCTATATTCCGGTGAGTGGAGATTTTTCTTTGTTATTATTGTAAGTTTGGTGATGCAATTTTTTTAAAAAAGTATCAGATTTTGACACTTAAATTAAAATGTTTTTGTAATTAAAAGTTATATGTATTTAATGTTTCGTTCTTTTCAATTAAAACAAACTGAAATGAATTTAATATGACTTAAAATTAGAGTGAATTAATTAAAATTACTGAATTAAAAGTAAGTTGAAAAAAAAAAAATCTTAATTCTTCAAATGATATTTTAGATAATTTATACAACAAAATCAGATACTGAGTTTTTAACTACAATATGGAACTGCCCAGCTCGTTTAAATAATGGAAATAAGATTTTGTCTGACTGAATAAATATGATTTGTGAAAGAAATATAGGATAAAATTGAAAGTGAAATAGTGGAAGTAAACAAAGTGTGAAAAGACAAAAGAGACCCACATACAAAGAAAGTGGGAAGTTGAAGAAGGAAATGCGCATTCAGCGCATATACAACAAAGGCAGAGAGACAGACAGAGAGGGGACAAGGTTGAGTTTATTGCATAGAATTCTCCTTTTGACCATTCTCACTTTTCACATTCCAACACTTTGTTTACTCTACTTCAATCAGTTCATATTTTTGTTCTTGTCTTTTCTTTTTCTTTTTTTCTTTTTTTGGTACACAAAATAGTACTCCTCATTATCAACACATCACAGTAATGTCACCTTCAATATTTTTGGAACCAACACACCCGCAACTGGCCCAAGTACTACCTTAATTATAACATCACAGCCATCACTAATATGTATTACATCACATCACGTAACAATTTGAATTGTGCAAAATAAAGGTTGAATTTTTTTTATTTTAAATCAAGCATCAAGAACAATCTTTTTCTAACACATTTTACTGTGTAAATCCATGTAATTTTATACGAGAGGAATGCACTTTCAATCATATCAATTATTAGTCAACTTTTTCATTAAACAATGGACATGGTAGTTTTTATTAATATAGAAAGGTCCCAAGAGTAAAGTTTGACTCAACTGTCGTAAGATTTTAGATTGTGTTGGATTGTTTGGTTGTGGGAATCCACTTGCAAGATAGATTAAAAGCAAGTGAAGGTCGGGGCTTTTTCCCCGGGAAACCTCCAATGATTAAGTCAGCGATGAATCAATTACGGTAGATTTTGTGATTTTTGGAGAAATTGAGAGTAAGAGAAAAATGGAATTAAAAACCTGTTACAGGGCTCCTCTTCCTCCTTTTATAAACCTTGCCGAATCCCCCGAATCCAGGAGATTTGAAATAGTAAAAACATGATTGTGATCCCTAGAATCAAGGGAGATCAAGTTTGGCTCTCATCCATTCCTTGATTTTAGGAAGCGGTTATACAAATGACAGCTCTTTGGCTAGATGGTCACCGTCTCGCTCAGTGAGACGGAAACAACCTCTTGAGTTCACTTCGTAAAACCACTGAGGTGGGTTCATCCGTCTCAGAAGATAACACCGTCTCAATGCTTGAGATCGAAATAAATCCCCCGAATCCAGGAGATTTGAAATAGTCAAAACATGATTGTGATCCCTAGAATCAAGGGAGATCAAGTCTGGCTCTCATCCATTCCTTAATTTTAGGAAGCGGTTATACAAATGGCAGCTCTTTGGCTAGATGGTCATCGTCTCGCTCAGTGAGACGGAAACAACCTCTTGAGTTCACTTCGTGAAACCACTGAGGTGGGTTCATCCGTCTCAGAAGGTAACACTGTCTCAATGCTTGAGACCGAAATAACGACTGTAAACGAGGCTTCACAAAATGAATCCTTTGTCATACTCCATGAGAGGATGTCATCTCACAAATATGTCCTTTTATCAATATTCAATATAGATGTTAAAATTTTTATCCTTTAAATAAAAAAAACTAGTTAGGTAAAAAGTTTAAATATGAGTTTTATTTCACTATAGTACAGCTATCAAATTATCAGTTACAAGTCTAATTTATGATTAATTTCCCATTAAACTATAGTTACACACACCAAAAAAAGATGTGGATTCGAACACGGAACAGCGTTGTCAAATAAAAGATATATCAAATGCTTTGGTTCCACAACGGAAAAAACATTTGATAGTATCTGGAAGAGTTAATGCAATGAAAAGGAAGTATTAAATGCAGCAGCTGGAAAATCCACCCACCTTATTCCCTCAAAAAAATCTCCCCTTTCTCCCCCAAATGGATCCCTTCCATTTTCCAAATGTCATCCGCTACCTCTACCCCTTTCCCTTCAATTCCCTCCCCTCCATCCCCTTCCACTTACTTTTCCAATCTCGGCCTCGGCTACTCCATTGCCATCGCCCTCGGCTTTCTCCTCCTCCTCTCCACTATCCTCCTCGCCTCCTATATTTGCTGCCGCTCCTCTCGCTTTCTTCCCTCTCCTAACTCCGCCGCCTCCTACGCCCATGATTCTGATTCTCCTCCTCCGCATGGTGTAATTCTTCCTCGGGTTATATTTGTCGCTGAAGATGAAGACGACGACCTTGGAGATAACGCGGCGGTCGGTCTCGACCCGGCGGTTATTAATTCCTACCCGAAATTTCAGTTCAGTAAAGATGGGATGAGTGGGAGTAATAGTGATACTACTACTTGTTCGATTTGTTTGTGTGATTTCAAGGATTTGGAGATGTTAAGGATGATGCCCGAGTGCCGGCATTTTTTTCACTTGTGTTGTCTTGATGCTTGGCTTAAGCTTAATGGGTCTTGCCCCGTTTGCCGGAACTCGCCGCTGCCGACTCCGCTTTCTACGCCGTTGTCGGAGGTTGTTCCGTTGTCGCAGTATCCGGCGGATCGAAGACGGAGGAGGTGACTAAAGTGATTGTTGAGATTGGTATTCTCGTTTGCTTTTAGTTTTGTAAATTTTTTATTTTTATTTATTACAGAAGAACTGCCATTTTGATCTGCTGAATTAGACAAATTGAGAAAAGAAGATGTCTTTTAGTTGGTGTTTGTGGTGTATGAATTGGGTATAACAGATTAATTACATTAGTTTAGCATCATTTGTTGCTTTACATTAGTTGAGTTAATCTAAAGCTACTTCCTTTCCCCCCTTTGCTTAACTTGTGCCAGGTTTAACTTTGTCCCTTGTTGAAGCTTTACTCAGTTGAAGTCAATGACTGGCCAATTGCACATGTCTTGTCTTATATTACACATTTTATTATTTTATATTTACTGCAGGAAAACTGGATTGTTTCGTTGAATGATTTGATGGGTTTTGAGTTTTATATACTACAAGTGTGTCAGCCTTTGACTACCCAAAATTTTGACCTTGCATAGGATCTTTACATCCTTAAATAAATAGAAATTGCAGAAACTCCCAAATCCCAATTCAAAACTTAATTTAAATACCTTGAAATTAAAAAGAACTATTGGCTCTGATCTCAAAATCCTTTTCCAATTAAATTACACCATTGCAGCTGTTCAAAGTTTTGTCCTTTTTCTTACTTGTTTGCGAATCTCCAGTTTGTGAATCTTGGATTGAGTTTAGTTAATATGTGTGATTAGGACAAATGGGAAAATCAATTTTTTCTGCTAAGTTGGGAAGATGGGGATTATTCCACAAATCAATCGTTATTCTTTGTGTCTTAGCTTTTCTTGTCTCAGCTGCCACCTTTTCAAAGTTCTACTCTATTAGATCCCTTTTCATTTCTGATATTCAGAGCCATACAATTCTCACAAGAGATGAAATCGGAGTCACTATCGAAGACATTCTTCGAAAAATTCAGAACGAGATTAACGAGGTCAACGATCTCCGCATTGATTCATCATCTACGGTCTTTTTAACAAGGTACACTTCTTTTCTAGCCAACATCATAGGAAACATCAAGTCATTACAATCATCTTTGCCATCAAACGGCGAAGCAACACAAAGCGCTAAACTTGGTTCCATCCATCCCCTGCATCAATCCAACGAACCTGGTAATTTCTTCCTGATCGAAGAGATCCGAAAGTACGTAAGAATCAAACCGAACAGATTAGGGAAACAGAACTTCATGGGGGCAAACGGGACATTCACCAGCATCGGACATGCTTGTTTCTCGATGAAGAAAGACCTCGAAGAGTACATGGATTATGATATCGGCGACATCTGCAACGATGATTGGAAATTAGCTCAAAAGCTCATGGTTCATGGCTGTGACCCGTTGCCAAGGAGGCGGTGCTTCTCGAGAGCTCCGCAACTATACACCAAACCCCTCCCCATCAACGAGTCGATGTGGGAAATCCCCGATAATCGCAACGTTCGTTGGAGTCAATACAAATGCAAAAACTTTACTTGCCTGGCAAGTAATAGAACCGGGAAGGGTTTTTTTAAGTGCGCCGATTGCTTCAATCTAACGGTCCACGAATCCCCGAGATGGATAGATTTGATCCCGGATTCGAATCTCACAGCGGATTTTCTGATTCCTGAGGTGCTTAACATTAAGCCGGGAGAAATCCGAATAGGGTTGGATTTTAGCGTAGGGACGGGGACTTTTGCGGCTAGAATGAGAGAATTCAACGTGACGATAGTGTCGGCGACTGTGAATCTCGGGGCGCCGTTTAGTGAAATGATTGCTCTTCGAGGGCTCGTGCCTTTGTACTTGACGATTAATCAGAGGCTTCCGTTTTTCGATAACACGCTTGATTTGATACATACTACGAGGTTTCTTGACGGGTGGATTGATTTTGTGCTGCTGGATTTTATACTTTATGATTGGGATCGGGTTTTGAGGCCTGGTGGATTTCTGTGGATTGACAGTTTTTTCTGTTGGAAAGAGGAATTGGATGATTATTTGGAAGTGTTTAAGATGTTAAGGTACAGGAAACATAAATGGGTTGTTGTTCCTAAGATTGATAAAGACGATGATAAAGAGGTGTTCTTTTCTGCTGTCCTGGAAAAGCCTCCTAGACCATTTTAGACTTTCTTATTTGATTTTGGTTTTATTTTTTTTTCTAATGTAACAAGATTCATGATCAAATATTAACACTTCCAACATTGTTTCGGTGTGATAATTGAGTGAGCAAGACTACGTTGATATCAAGAAAGTGTAGATTATTTGAAGAGACTTTGTGTTTTGTAACTCTTGAAATATTTACTTCGTTTCTGCTAGTAAAATATATATTGGTGGGGAATTTAAAAAGTTCTCGTTCCGTTCAAAAAACGGTTGTCCGTTTAATTGTATTTATGGTTACAGCAGGTCTAATCTAGAGCATAAAATGTCAAACAAATGCTTGAAACTGCAATGTACTGTTGCTTATATAAATGGGCCCTCTTCATTATAATTGAGTCCGACTCCAATAGAACAATTACAACTGAAAGTGGTAATTTCCCAATGAATTTTACGGAACTGCCGGAAATTATTTTCTTCCATTATCTTCGCAAATTTCAAGTTAAAAGTGTGTATATGTATCTTCATGAGTTTCATAATTAGTACCTACTCCCTCAATTTTTTAAATCATTATCATTTTAAGATTATTTCTCAATATCAATATCATATTAATTAGGATCATAAAAATATTTATTTACCTTTATAATTTTTGTTTATTTGAAAGTCAATTGGATACTTTATTCTTTTTATTATTTTAAATGTGCATTAAATAAGTGTAAAATGAACAAAATGAGCATTGAAATCCTAAAACGAAAAATTTCAAAAACCCTACAAAGACTGTTATTAAAAAAGGGAGGTAGTATTTATCGAATTTTCAATACATGTGGATAAATGCTTTATGATCGAAGGCATGTTTGATATTGTTTTTTAACTTGTTATTTCAATAAGTTACTCTCACAAACATTCTATAGAATTGTAAATTTTGATTTTGAACATTACATTTTGATTATCCACACTATTTAATTAGAAACTGTCTGACTCGTTATTTCTATAATCAGCTTTCCTATATATAAAAAAATCTTGAATATAGAGTTTTTTTTAATAACTTGTGAAACACGGTCAATTTGACCCTGAATTTCATTTATTCTCAATTTTAAAAAATGTGAAACACAAAATGATGATCTCTTAAACTAATAGTTGAGACTGAACCTATAACATTAGATGTTAGAAGTTACAGATTTGAATTACATATAGATGCATTGGTTTTACTATATACATTTTTTTCACCGTTTTAAAAGTCCCCGCCTAGGCGCTATTTTGAGGCTCGTTGCCTGGCTACGCCTAGCGCCTAAACCCTGCTGACTAGCGCCTAAACCCGTCTATGCCTCGATTCATCTTCAACTACCCGACAGCGTCTAGCAGTTTTTAAAACACTGATTTTTTTTTATGAATATAATTTTTTGAAATGTTAAGCATTGAACTATATATCAATATAAATGCAATTAAGCAGTTATAAAAGAAAAACTACATGATAGGTTGATAGGTCTACTATTTTGATGTGTTTTAGTCCTTGTATGATTATGGATCTCCTTCTTTGATCCCCTATTATTTTCTGATTTCGATTTATCTCCTATGTACTACATGGGTGTCGTTTCAATTTGTCCATATGATAGATGATTGAATAAATAGTGGGTATATATATCTATATTCTGTTTGAAAGAATGTGTGATGATGTGGTCTTAAATTGAAATCTGTCAGTTCAACATCTAATCTATGGGCCAAAATTCAGTAGGCCATTGCAATGGACATTACCAGATAGTGCTGCCACTCCATATGCCTTGTTTGTTACCTATATTCCCTCTGATTAATTGGTTATTTTGAATGATTATCCTCCAAAATTACGCCAAATTTTGTTTTTAACCCATTTTTGTGGATTACAATTCAGCTAACTTTAGAATTCAATGATGAGTTTACTTTCAGTCCATAATTATGAAACTTTAATTCAACAGTTTGTACTAGTTTTTCAAAAAAAAAAAAACAGTTTGTACTAAGTGTGACTAATTGATATTTACAACCATATCAATTTTGAATTTAAATATTGCATTGTATTATGTAATAAATTCCAGGACTAAAAAAAGATAGTTGTTTGCATAAAACATGATATATTGCATAGAACCCAAAAGAAAATTATCACTACAATTTAAATTGTATTGAATTCGATCGAAATTTTATACCTTTTTGGTGTAGGTTCTGCTTCACTTCTTTTCACCCTCGAAATTTTGATTTTGGAATTGTTTCTTAATATAAAATAACTAGTGATATATGAAAGTTACTTTATTTTCGGTAAGATAAATATAACTTCAGTTTTTTAATATGATAAATTAAAAAATTTACTTAAAACAGTAAAGTTTTAAAATTATTTTGTAAGTTGAAAGTTTCATGGCGGATCATTTTCCCGTGATTACATTAATCTGCTAAATAAGAACATTTCTTTATTTGAATAAAGAGGGATAAAGAAGAAAAAGAGTAGAATTCCACACGCTAGGCTTACGTAGATCCCACTTCGATTTCAAATTACATCAGACTCAATCAAATAGTGTCAGCCGTTCATTATCTCCATAAGCAAATCTATGTGCCACGTGGCGCCAAAGAATTGTACCGGGTCGGTGCCTACCCGTAAAGGCAAAGAAATTCACCGTCTATAATCTTTTTCACGTTATTTGTCCTAAAAAGTCACATTTGCAAATTTTGCAGTAGCCGCTGTCACAGTTTCAGCCAACGTCGTCAGTCCTCGATTTTGTTAAATATAAACGGCGTCACATCCTAATCTGGCAAACCCAAATACGTATTCGGTTCGTGACTTACAAACCTCAGGCTCGGATATCTTGTACGGTTTATATATCCGAACCCTTTGGAAACCTACGATTTCGCCTTCACTCTCTCACTCTCACTGCTCGCTCGATTCTCTCCGACCCGAAAGTTCTGCAGGATTGTTCATTTTCACCTAGATTTAGGGTTTTCGATCGGAGTTTGTAAGATCTACCCTCATGGCTGAGCATTCTGAAAATCCCATTGAATCTTTGGTGGAGAAGATCAGCGAGAAGATTCACTCTCATGATTCGTCGTCGTCATCTGATTCAGATTCCGATTCCGAGAAGAAAGCATCCCCCCATTCGTCGGTGAAGGAAAAGATTTTTCGCCTCTTCGGAAGGGAGAAGCCGGTTCACCATGTTCTTGGTGGAGGAAAGCGTACGATTCCTTAACTTTGCCATTGATTCGCCGAAACCTTGATTTAATATTTTCTTTTGCTCTGTTTGGTCCATGTGAGAAATTTACTGTTTCTCTCTGTAGTTGAATTTGCGTTATGAAAATTCAGGGAGCTCGCAATGTTTTCTTAGAATTTTTCTTGATAGGTTGAATTTTAATAAACTGAAATAGAACTTGAATTGTATGTAATATCATGACAATTGAATGCAGCTGCTGATGTGTTTTTGTGGAGGAACAAGAAGGCCTCAGCTACTGTACTGGGTACTGCAACTGCAATTTGGGTCCTTTTTGAGTTGGTTGAGTATCACCTTCTTACTTTAGTGTGCCATATTTCGATCCTTGCTCTTGCCCTCTTGTTTCTGTGGTCCAATGCTCATACATTTATTAACAAGTAATCTTCTACCTCTATCATTGTTTTATTTAACTAGTTAACTTTAGGCCATGATTTATTTTTGTGATTTAAAACGTGTGCTCTTTGTAGGTCCCCTCCTCGTATCCCAGAAGTTCATCTTCCAGAAGAACCATTCCTGTTGGTTGCTTCAGCATTTACAACTGAAGTTAACAGAGGATTTGCTGTCTTACGCGGCATTGCATCTGGAAAAGATCTGAAGAAGTTTATCATTGTATGTTCAGATTGCTAGTGGTTTTAATGTTCTATTTTACGCTGGTAATGATGTTTATTGTGGCCAAGTTTTTCTGTTTCAAAATGAATACTGAAACTGGTTATTGCGGTCCTCTCAAGCTTGTATTTTTCTTTCACCTTATCTTAGTATGCAAATATCTTTCTGATTCTATTGAAATCTGACTTTGTTTTTTTCCAGGTTGTAGCTGCCCTGTGGGTCTTGTCTATTGTGGGAACTTGGTGCAATTTCTTGACCTTGTTTTATATATGTAAGGCCATTCTAGCTTCTTTTGAGCACTTAATCAATACATTACTTCAAATTGTTGCTTGATTCTAACAGATTTTTCAATTTTAAAACAGCTTTTGTCTTACTGTTCTCCGTGCCTGTATTGTATGAGAAGTACGAAGACAAGGTTGACCCATTTGCAGAGAAGGCATTGATTGAGATAAGAAAGCAATATGCAGTATTTGATGCCAAGGTCTTGAGTAAGATCCCAGTGGCAGCTTTTAAAGCTAAGAGGGTTTAGAGAGGGTGGCTGTGGTTGGTAATTTGGAATTTAATGTTGTAATTGCTCTCCATATCTATATAGAGCTCAACATTTGTGAACTTTTTACCCCATTTGTTTGCAAGCTTGAATTACTTGGTGTTTAATGCATTTCGGGGTTGATTAGTTTCAATTTTTGTAGATTTGTTTTGAAAGCTCTATTGTATGTTGTCTTGTTGGCGGTAGCACTTTATTATAACTGTTTTTGTGTTGGCTTTATTTTGAATTTTTGATGCAATGTAAATTATTTCCCCATTCATGAGATATTATTAAGCAGTGATGGCTTTGCCGGTAGAAAGTGACTTTTGTTAGTAGTTTTCTGTTGCTTTTTTGTTAAGAGTTCATAGTTAAGCAGCTTATTTTATTAACTGGGCACAAATTATGACGAAGAAAAGAAAATTACTTTACTATTTTAGGATTACATGGTGTAAGCCAACTACTTATTTTTTAATATTTAATTTTCCTATTTTTCAAATTTGTAAAAGCATTGCGAACTGTGTTGAATAGGCTATATAGTCATAAGGTTGATTATGCTTAATAAACCAGTTTAGGGAGATTCTTCAGCTCACTTGGCAAATTGTTTGTGCTGCCTTCAAGCACTGGTATTCTCAAGTTTCAACTGTGGAAACAGGAATTTGGACTCTGCTCTTTTTCTTCTAGAAAGAGGTTCGAGCTGACAATGACGCTACATGTGTTTTTATGTCTTATACCACATAAAGATGTGTTCTTTTCAGTTTGTTACAAGGCTAAATACGCAGCCTTCTAAATTTCACATCTTTTATTACTTGTCAGCTTTTAACTTTGAAAATTCTGTACTAACCCCCCTAGACTTAAAAGTAAAAATACACTTGCCAACCCCTCAGTGCACGTGTCACATTGTAATTGGTTGACTTTTTAAAGATGTCGAATTTTTATTCAGAATGTGACTCGTTGCATTGAGGGTGGAATTAGTGAAAGCTGTAAGTTCAGAATGTTAAGTATGTATTAAGCTTTTTTATAATCCCAACACTTAATGCTGCAGACATAGGTTGTTTAGCCTGCTTGTTAAGTCAGAGTTAACAAAACACATGTATATATTGTTAACCCAGCAGATGATTCACATATCTATTACTCATCAATGCAGAGTAGATGGCGCTTATGCTTCTTTGGCTTGTAGAAACTTTGTATCAAGTCAATAGAAAAAAATTAAAAACATTAACACCAAAAACTGGAAAGATCATATTTCATTACTCTGCTTAGCAACAAAATATTTGACCAAGTATTCACATCTCAACAAGTTCTGTAGGATTTACAAAAAAAAAAAATGGTAGGAAAACAATTGGTTGCACTTTTTGGCCATCTTTAGTACATAAAATTTGGGCCATTTATATATTTATATACCTAAACAACAACACTAGCAACCAACAAACGAAAACCTCGTGTATCAGAATAAATGAATGATGTTGGGAGCAACACCAATGAACAAATCTATTGCTTTAACTAATTACAGTATCTAGACATAGAATATTTTCAATGTGTAAGAAATGTTGGCATGGGAGATTTGGTATCAGAGGATGTTAAGGGAAGAGTAGAGAAGTGAGAATGAGGATGGTCTAATGGTCGAAAATTGCCTTGTAGTGGGAGAGGGCTATAAGTCGAGGTTGGTGAAAATGCCGGTCTCTCAAAACCAGAGACAGCAGAAGAAGCGGCTGAATAGGTTAATGGCGGGGTGTGCTACTGCCTTTTTCATGCAAATCCTCTTCTGGTCTACTTGCAGAGCTCCTCCTCTCCCTTTCTTCACTCTCCTTCAGCAGAAAATCAACCCATAGATCCGCAAACGACTGCACCCAAACCAACTCTCACAAATTTAACTCAATCCACCACCAAAACAAATTTAGACCAGAGATATTCAAGAATACACAAGTGACGTGATGCATGGCTCCATAGCTCAAATTATGAAAGTAATAGACAAGCAACCTATGTAAAACAGCATCCTCAAGACATATTAAGTTCACGATCGAAGAACAAGTATGTGGGTGACGGGTATACTTAGCTCTTTCTAGTAGAGGTGGTATTACAGGTGTCTAGATGGTGGGATAGGGAGCGACCATTGCTTAGCACTCACTGCTCTTCATCTTCAAGTAGAGATATCCGAATTCATTTCAGTTCATTTTGTCCTTCGATTACATATTCTCAATCAATCCTCTTCTCTACCTGAAGATGAAGAGCAGAACCCAACTCTCTGAAAAAGAGCCCCAAAAATGGCAGCCCGTGATAGTCACTCCTTCCACCTGCCGGTTAGACAAGCTCTAACTAAACCACTACTATTCACTACCCTATAGGATAACTAACTATATTCTTCAGCTGTGACTCATTCTCCATCAGTCAGTATACTCTATGCGTAAAATTTATTTAGATATTCATTTCTGGTCTGTTGTGATCTGAGTATGATTAAAGAAATGAAAAAAACCTGGTTTTCAGAGGTTGCTTGTGCATCAGCGGAACTTCCTCCAAGAATTCCACCAACTAAACGGCCTGGTAGGCCCAAAACTCCCTGAACAACACCTCTGCCGCCTTGCTGAGCAAAACCTATTCTCTTCTTATCTTCATCAGAAAATCCAAGCATTCGAACCATGAGATCAAGGACCTGTTACAAACATACAAGTCAAGTGCTAACAAATCAAATTTTTGACAACCGCTTACAGTCTTATTCCAAAATAACTTAATAATGTCTTGAAAATTTTGGCTTACTGAAATCCAAAAGCGCTTCTAAATTCTGACCAGAGACCAAAGTTGTATTATTCAATTATAAACTATACAATTCGATTTACCGTAAAATAGATTTGAATTCAAAGGTGTATCGAAATTTATCATGAATCAACCGATTAGGTGGTGAATCTCCCGAATCGGTAGATTCCACCAATTCGTTTGCTTGAGCTCAATTTTTTTCGAAAGCAAAATAGGAGATCAAGGCAGATGCAAGATTGGAAAAATATATTGAGGAAGATCACAAAATTGGAACACAAATATAAAAATATTAATTAATTCACCACAGCTTATTAACTAGGATCTAAATCGAAGTCCATATCTTCAAGTACGTTCCAATCATAGTGGTCAAGGCGCTGAGCAGCACTCAAGGCGCAAGGCCGCGCCTTGGGCTTTTTAGCCACCTAGGCGCGCCTTGGGGTGCTATAGGCACAAAATTTAGCCTAAAACCTCTAAAGGCGCAAGGGCTCACCCAAGAGCCTAGTCGCGCCTTTGACTACTATGATTCCAATCCCATATTTACAGCCAACATTCCTTTTAAGCACTTAATTAATGTCTGATCCTAAATTTTTTTATTTTTTATATACACTGATACAAAATACATTTATTCACAAATACTTGGAAAAATAAATTGGATGAAAAGTCAGTTAAATACTTAAATTTAAGTAAGAATATATAAGGAAAAGATGAATAAGAAATTGTCCTCAAACTATACTATTATTTAAGATTATGTAAAGCCTTAAATTGGACTCTCTTCAACATAAGTTTATAGCTTGTAGAGCTGAAATGAAGTGAATTGATTTGAAGTCCACGAGAAGACCTAATTCTACCAATATAAACAAAAAGTGACAAAAAAACAACTTTTCTCAAACACAATAGTAGCATAGTCATCCTATAGAAATATCGTCATTTTTAATAGCATTTTCGCCGCAAATATCTTAGCTAACATTTTAACAAACTAAAAGAAGTGTCTTTATATGATACTATTGCAGGAGACTCACCTCTTTGTTGTGGTTCCTCTGGAAGTAAGTCACAAGTAATTTGATCACAATGCGCCTGTCAATAGAAGCACATCAAGCATTACAGTTAACTAACTCACCAATCAGATGTGTACAAGCCATATCACTTCAATCTGTTGTAAATATGCAATATTAGAGTAGAAAATAAACCAGTAACCTGACATGCTAACCTGTCAACTAGATAATCAGAATCCACAGACATCCTATTAAGCCTGGACATGCTCTGTTCGAGAACACGACGTAACTTTCCATTGTCTTCCTCAAGCTTATTTACTCTGATTTTCCATTCCGCTACTGTACTTTCATCCCGTGACAGCTTAGCCAATATTTCTTCTTTTTCTCTCTTTAATGATTCTATCCCTTGTTCTGCAGACTGAAGGAAAATCACAGGCCACTTAAGTACCATATGAGAGTTAGAGCAAACCAAACATGCACACTAGAACAAGCACACCAATTTTGTAACAGAAAGGAAGGAGTTAAGGCATGGTTTGTTGCAAAGTTCACATTCATGATTCAACTAATCAGAATGTTGCGGCAACAAAGTATAAATGTATACATAGAGCATTAATTTCAGGTCTTGTAACAAGAATGGTATCCGTATCTCCGTGGTACTGGTAAAATTTGAGTCAAACACTTCCTGCGTCTCCTTGTAAGTATGATCCTCATCTTACAAATTTATTAAGTGGAAAATAACGCTCAGATGAGAACGAAAAATACCAAAAGGATAACATCAAACTAAAAAATCCACTTAAATCAAGTTATAAAGATTTCAATTTCGTATTCATCAAAATCCTAAAAATTATATTTGATAATCAAATTTCATATTCAAAACCCTTTAGTACGTATTTTACCAGTCTATATGTTATCTTCATCGTGCTAGACATTTATTTAGAAGATCACTGAATATTCTAATAACTTGATGATACTGAAAAAATTAGATCCCCCCCATACATGTCAATTGCATATTTCAACTAACACAAAACTTATTTCAGGAAAATATTCAAAGGTAATATGAAAAAAATTGGCAATAATATAACTCATTAAACACTATATGTATTTGGCAATAATATAACTCATTAAACAGTATATGTCAATGCCCTGATGACAATAAAATCTCTCATGGGAAATCAAGGGCTGTCCATGGTTTAAGAGATTCCTCAATTTTCAGGACATCAGCCATTCCCTAAACTCTCCTGAACAATGACTATTTCAAGACCCCTCAAGGTTCAACATCTCAACAAAAACACAAGAATTTATATAAAAAGAGACATCCCAAATGATACTAAGTTCTTCATATAAATTCACCAAATTCGAATAATTTCCTTCGGACTAAATTCATCGATATTAATAAACAGCATAGCACAAACAGTTCATGAACATGTATGCAATCAACAAAGAGCAAACATTATTCAAGTTTTGCAATTTCTATGCATAAAACCTCCAATCTATATCATACACCAACAGAATGGAAGGCCATACTTTCAAAAGTTCACAGAGTTTAGCTGTTTCTTCTTTTGCCGAAGCCAAATTTCTCTCCAAATGTTCCTACATAACAACAAAAAATAGCATTTGAAAAAGAAAAAATAATGAAATCGCTCCAAGCAGACCCCCTAAAAAGATACAATACCTTAGCTTCAATTTCAGCAAAGTACTGACCAAGTGCAGTTTGAAGATTGAGAAGCTCAACATTTTTGGAATCAATCATGATCATACAGTTTGCAAGTTTCTTGTTCAAGTCTTCAATAATTTCCTTGGACTTTTTGACTTCATTGTGGTTGGTCATTTTTACTTCCTCCTGATACGCAAGTGCCTTTTTCAAAGCTTTCTCCAACTTTAACATTTGATCCCTCAGATATGCATTATTTGTACGGAGATCTTCAATGATTTTACTATCCTCGTCCATTTTTTCTGATTCTTCAGATTCCTATACAGCATTGCAGCAAATACTTCTTTTAAGTTTAAAGAATATCAAAAAGGAAGACTAAATTGCCATGACTGGATTCAGTGGTCAGAAATTAGAATCTATGACAGCATAATTTCTGTTATCAATGATAGCTTATCAGCACTGTAGAAAATCATAAGTTCATTTAAGGGAGTTAATTGTGCCTAGAAAATTATGCCTACGAAAAAATCAATCAAAAAACGGTGCATCATATCTGGAATTTCTAATCTGGAGACACTTGAAGTTATTAACAATGAGAAAAACAAAACTGCACCCAAAAAAAGAAAGAAAAGATGAGAAGTGAAATTACAAAAGGAGATAAGACCTCTACAGATAGCAACCTTTTCAAGTAAATGTTGCTTCAGACGAGTCAATTGCTGCAATGCTTTATCCCTTTCATGGCGTGTTTCATTTAGATCTTTTTCTAATTTTTGTATAGATAGTTCCAGTTCTTCTCTTCCAGAATCTACCTTCTAGGTGAAAAAAAATAAAACATTAATTACATAATAATCATCGATGCACTTAAAAAAATTACAACTATAAGCATGTGCATAACTGCATATAACTAGAACCAACCAGTAATGTTGAATAATAAATATGAAATGTCCCAGAGTAGAAGAGTACCTTATCTGAGGAAGATTTGGCAGATGTAGCACTAAATTTTTCCAAGGTTGCCTCAAGTTCATTCTTTGCAATCTACCAATGACAGCATTTCAAGTTCAAACAAAGTCAAATTTAAAATTTTAATGATAATATAATCAATAAAATTAGAATGAGATATATTCCATAAAATACAATTTTGACCTTGAGGCTAGTGTTTTCCTTCTCCAATGCTGCAATGGCTCTTTTCAAACCCTTCATGGAGTGATCATCGTCATCTTCCCTTTTACCAGACTCCATTTGCAGCTGACTTATTTCTGATATTTTGTTATTCAATTCACTACGCATTTGACTCAACTCCAAAGACGTCTGGCAATAAAAATATCAAACAAAATGGGTCAGAATCAGAACCTCAACATAAGAAATAAATAAAGGAATCAAGATCAATCCAGCATAAGCATCATAGCAAAATCACTTGGTAAAAATGACGAAAAATAAACACACTCGTGAATACAAGACAAATAGTTCACGAGCATTTGAACTGAGAACAATACAAATAGAATAATTAAGCAGATTCCAGAATATAGATATAGCATGAACTCCCTAGAACTTTAGATCACTAAGGAAAGTAATACGTATATGAATACTTTCAAAATATCTAGATCGGGAAAAAAACACTTTAATATGTTTCCAACGAATTAAGAGTTGCAGTGGATCAGCTCCATGAAGAAACATCGCACTGATGTTGATCTAAAGAACAAAAGCAAGAAAAAACGGTATTGTTCTATGCTATCTAGTGATTAGTAATAATAAAACACCAAACTCATATTCCATATACCATATGGATCAAATAAGCATAATGACAAACTGCAGTTCAAAGACAGTGATCAATATTACATTCATAGTCAATAAGCAACGCAGCACCAGCTGGGAACATGATTACTAATGTCAACTTCATCACTATCACTATGCATCAATATCAGTCAAGTATAGACCACACTTACTTTGGATTCAACCATTTTTAGCATCTCGAGCTCCTCTTGAAAAGATTCATTCAACTTGCGCTCCTCTGAAAATGGTAAATTTCCGAACCCAAACCCCAACACCAATAAAGAAGATATGAAAATTGGGTCGCAACAAAGTAATTCATCCATAGGATCAATTCTTGCAATGAAATAAGTAATTAATCACTATTAGGTTCTTAAAGTGAGATATGATACCCCGTAACTTAAGCTGTGTATTTGCTACTTTATCACGCTCTCTTTGAAGTTCCAACCTAAGTTGTTTTATTTGTAACTCATGCGCCACTTGCAATTCTTCCAGAGATCTATTTTTCTCCTCTAGCAAATCTGCAAGCTCCTACTATAAACAAGCAACATGTTGAATTCCATTGCTAACTCCATGCAAATCTTGTTTTATTAACAAGCACACGACAAGATACAACATGCTATTACCTTTTCCTTCGCATGTAAATTTTGCAGTTTCACTTTACTATAAGTTGTATCAGCTTCACCAACATGTTGAATTCCATTGCTAACTCCATCCTGTTTTCCGTTCAATATTTGATATCCAGCATTACGATTTTTCGCTTGAGCTGTGGATCTATGCTGCCTATTAGGTAATTGATCATCACTTAGACTTCCCTGCAGAATTACAGAAGCATGGAAGGTTCAAATCATCAATAATACCCTAGAATCTAACATGAAGTACCCAAACATGAAAAGATGCATAAAAAGTTCAGATATGATTTCTCTTAAAAAAACAAATGTCTATTCTAGTATTTTGATGCTAAATGGTAACTGAAGTAGATGTAATACAATCAAGAAGCTTAGCTTCATCACAAGCTCTATACCTCTGTTTGGGAAGAAGAATGTAGGAAGAAATACCAAAATATTCCAGCTCAGATACAGTGAAATAGTATACTTAGAAGAAATATTGTGCCACACAAATAGCCTAAACAAACGAGAGAGAAATTGATCTAACTTCTACATAAAGTCAATTCAATTTGCACTTTAAAAGTCACATTTGAACAAATATATAACAAAGCACCTTAACTGCATGAATGCTACTTGTTGGTATCCTTGAAATCTCACTTCTGAAAGCATCCTTTGCTGCATCAAGATTCTGCTTCAATGAGCCATTTTCTTGGTTCAATCTGGAAATTTGATCCTGACATGGGGGTAGTGGGGAATTTTTAGTTAATCAACGGAGTAACAAACCTTCACTAAAAAAACTACTTCGGTGGCTAATACATGTAAATACACTATAATGTTAATATGTTAATATGGTTGCCAAAACATAGCTAATTAAACTAAGTGAATACCTCCTTTTCTTTTAGTAAAGCTGCATAATTAATTGATAATGCTTTGATTTCCGATTCAGATTCTTGAAGCCTCCTGATTTCAGCTTTGTACTGTTCAATCTGCAAGAGCAACAGATAGGTAACTTAGGACATATTAAAGAGCAGATGGTCCAACAATTAAGCAAATATTATATAGCCACTATGTAAACAAGCAGTTGTATAAATAATCGTAAAATCCCAAAAAGCTATCCATCGATCAACAGCATAAATAAGCATCCTCTGATTTTCGAATTGAAAAAAAAGGAAACCTAAAGTTCGGCACGATGCATACCCACAGCACCAAATGTAGTTCGAGCATAAATCGGTGGCAACATAATTGTACAAGCACGACCCTTCTATTCAATGCTACGCTACATAAAGTAATATGCAACTATTTGCATCTTTATCCCAACAAACTCAGAGATAATAGCAAAAAAACGCAATAACTAAAAGAAAAACCTCGGAATTATACGGTGACTCGATCCCATTAGGCAAGGAAGAACGAGAAGCCGACTTGGAATGCGCAAAACAGTGAGAATTTCTACGATCAGAGAAAGATATATCATGGCCATTAGTGGACGCATGGATCCCGATAACCTCGTCGTCGTCGTCGTAAACATCCAAGGCAATCTTATTTAGGTTTTGTTTGAGAGATTCGATTGAACTCCACATAATTGAATCAAAAACCGCAAAATCTTTGCGGAGGGAATGTAAAAACAGGTAGAAATTAGGGCAACTGAGATTCAAATTGGGGGTTTTCGACGATCAGATTGGCATCGTGCAGGGTAGGTCCAAATAAAAAGACAAGGAATTATGAAATGAGAAATCCTTGTGATAAATTGATCTGTAAATATAAATTTATAAGCCAAATAGGAAGAGGGAGCGCGGGGCAACGAAAGGGTCCCACACCTCGCCCATTAAAAGTAACTAGTGCAGTGATTAATTTTGACAGTGCCCTTTTACTGCCCCCGCCTTCGGTCTCCTTATGGGTCAAATACATATTGACCCATTTGACTGTTACGGTAATTGTTACTGTTTATTGTTATGATTGTTGTTCCGGTTTGTTGTTATTGTTATTAACTGATTTATACTTAGTATTTGATAAAATATGATCTGTGATTGTTGTTAAATGTATAAAATGATTAACTATAATTCATAAATGTCACTTATTGTGATGATACTGAATACCACTAGGACATCTCAACCATCAATTTTGCTTCTAATCTAACGGTGAAAGTTGCACAATCCAAAGGTAACGGATCTTCGCTCTTTACCTCTTACGTCATGGCTTCTCCTTCTTGCTCATCATCCTCATCGAGACATCAACGTTTGTTCTTCTTCATCTTCATTGCCTTCCATTCTTCATCTTTCTTAATGTTCTTCGATGTCTTCTATTCTTCGCCATCAACTGTTCATCATCTTCAGCACCTTATGTAATTCATTTTTCTTAGAAATTTCTTGTCAAATTTTCTTTTTAGGTTTTAGAATTGGATTGTAACCAAATTGGAATGAATTGGGTAGTTTTTGTTGAATTATTGAGGTTTAGGTTTTGAGTTTGTTTTTAAATTTTAACTGCTATTGCTGAAATAAAAAAAGACTGTCGATCAATTAGATTAGTCTTTGGGCTTGCTTCTTGTTGTCACTTAGATTGGACGTACGAGAATTTCAATCAATTGAATTTTTATGTCTATTAATCCATGAAATTGAGTATATGAGAGGTTACTTTGACTTCAAAATATTGCTTTTGGATGGAGTAATTGTAGTTGATGAGATGTCCTTTGATACGGTGAAGACTGATTATAAATGTTTTACAATTTCTGCAATTTTTCTGAAATGGTTACAAGTGATTTGGTGATTCCTTGGAATTTAAAGGAAAAATCGGTTTGTTTGATTCATCAAAACAAATTATGTTTAACTTGTCACGGTGGATAAAAAAACAATATAAAGGGTTAAGATGTGTTATTGTCATGTATTGTCAACCCATTAAATGTCAATAGAGAATTACCGTTATAATAAATGTATTTTTAAAACAAAAATAGTAAGCCTAAACACATCATATTAAAAAGATCATAAATTACATTAATATCAGTGAAAGATCACAATTAAATATTAAATCATGCAACAAGTAAGAAGATAGTTACACTTTATAATACATAACATTAGTAATCAATTTTTGACTCATCCAAATCTCTTTTCACTTTAAAAAACACTAGTTTCACTTTAAACTTTAAAAAAAAAACACCTAAAAAAACAACACTAGCAAATAGAAGAAATATAAAAAATTAAAAATAAGATATAAAAAGGTGTAAAGAAAACAAAACAATGTGAATGATAATGGTAACAAAAAATTTAAATAACAATCGGAATCGTCAAAAGTTTCAAATTACTATTGATATCAAGGCCCATTGAGGCCCATTAAAAGCTCAAGTAAAACACTCCTTGGTCCAAATACAATACCATCGGCATAGCCACGCGCTGAACCCACATCAGCAATGGCATACAGTCAAAATGCCCTCAGCGCTACTAACCGCGCTCTCGCTGATAATACTTCAATAGAACAATGAGATTCTCTCAGCGCTACCCACCGCGCTCGAGCTGAGATATCATCGGCAAGACCCTCGCTGACCCAGCGCACTCCTTCTCTTTCCACTGTCGCATTAAATACAACTCTGACTGGTAGGGATGAACCATTTAATGCTCCGACGGTTGAAAAGACCTTCAAGCGGCTTACCACGGGTGCGCAGCTTGCAAGCGGACCCCACAAGCATCATTACATAAATCCCTATAAATAGCAAGACAAGGATCTGAAAAAGGGGTAACTGTTACTCTTATAATACACTCATCACTCCTCTAAAATCGTTAACTTTAGCATCGGAGGGTCTTCGCTGGAACCATTTCCGGCTGGAGACTTGTTTTGCAGGACCCGGGAACATCGAAGATTGGACGAACACTTTTAAGGGACATCAAATTGGTGCGGTGAGCGTGGACAACAACCCCGAGCAATGACTACTCCCCCAAACAAACCAACGAGACCCCCTTTTATTCCGGGGACTGTCTTGCTCCTAGATACTCCGGAACTTGGAAACAAAACTGGAACGTCGACCCCTGTTACCACAGCTCCCCCGGTACATGCAGAAGCGACTACTCCTTCGATGTCGGAGACGTGTGGAGAAGGGAGAAAGTAAAAGGTAGAGCAAGAGGACATGGTGGCCATGCTTGTGAAGCAAAATGAACAACAAAATGTGGCCATGGCCCTTATGCAGAGCATGATGAATGAAATCTTGCATTCACGAAAAGAGGAGCAAGAACTGCTCAGGAAACTCTGTCAGGAAAGACAACTAATTGAATCAGAGGCACGACACTTCTCGCAAAATTCTCCACCTGCGTCCAATCAGGATCGCTCACGTTACACTTACCTCCGTCTGCGAACGCAAGAAAAGGAAGGAACCACCATGATTAAAGAAAAAGCAAAAATGAAGTCTGTCAGGCGGGAAGAAAAGGAATTCCAAGACAGATCCCTTCGGTACCAGGAGAGAAGTTCAGCACTCAAAACACACTCAAGATGATCTTTGGACAACGAGGGGAGTTCTGCAGGACCCCGACGTGAAGCCTCCCCAAAACAGCGGCCAGCTAAGGAGAATTTAAAGGTTGTCATAACCAGGAGGGTGGACGAGCTCCTAGCTGAGAGAGGTATGGATGCTGTCGTGCCTGATATTGTCGAAACGGAATCACCCTATTGCACCAGCATACGCGCGGAGAGATTCTCAAGGGGATTCAAACAGGCTCGCCTGCGGGAATACTCTGGAATAGGAGACCCCACGGTGCATGTTCGCTATTTCCGTCAATCTATGGAGGTGGTTGACGCCACTGATGCCATGCTGTGTAAGTTGTTCCCCACTACCTTAGTAGCTCCAGCAACTCACTAGTTCGAGAACCTCAAACCGGGGTCCATAAGAGGCTTTGATATGATGGCCAAAAGCTTCGCCCTCTACTTCATCACATCCATTCCCCCTAGTAGAACGGTTCAGGACTTGCAAATGGTCCGACAAAGACCAGACGAATCTCTTGCCGATTTCATGGTTCCAGAAAGTTTCCCTCGAAATTAGGGATTGCAACATTGATATAGCCTCGGAAGCATTAGCCAGGAATTACCGAAGCGCCGACTTGGAGAAAGATATATCCACTGAAAGACCCACTACACTGGCCACACTAATGCAGAAAGCCAGGAAATGGGTACGATGGGAAATTCGTAAAAGGAACATGAAGCAAATTGAGACCGCGACAAGGGAAGAACAGGTAAAACAGCGAGACTGTGGGAAACTCAAAAACGATGTCGACAAGCTTTCCTCTCGGAAATGGTGAGAAGGGAAGGTGAAGAATGGACCTCGTTCAATGCCAAGAGGAAGGAAGTACTGATGTGGATAGAGAAAAATGGGGAGGATATCAGATATCCCCCTAAAATGAGATACAAGGGGAAGTCGGGAATTTATTGCGAGTTCCATAAGAGCGAAGGCCATGATACAGAAGATTGCAGAGAGTTAGCTAGCGAATTGAATCGTAAGGCTGCTAATGGCCGGTTGAATCGTTTCCTCCCACACTCACCGAAGGGTGAATAGCGAGAGGAAGGGGGAAGAAACCCCCGTCCAGAACAGCGAGGCTATCAACCGCCTCAGCGAGATTTCGGGGGAGGCTATCAACCACCTCGCCGCGAGGTCGAAACAAACAATCACCAACAGCGTCGTAATGTCGAAGATCCCCCACCCCAAGGAGTTATTCATATGATCTCTGGAGGCATCGCCCAAAAAAAGAGGAAGAGGGGAAACACATTCGATTACGATAACACTAACAGAGGAAGTGACACGTGCTACTCCTTCACCCAAGAAAAGAAACCCTCGCCACACAACGACGCCTTGGTAATTGAGATGATGGTGGAAGGATAACAGGTGCGTCGTACCTTAGTGGACACAGGCAGCTCGATTAACGTAATGACCAGAAGAGTATACGAAGCTATTGGAGGGAATCCCAACCACCTCGCTATCCATCAGGCGCCCCTGATAGGCCTAGGTGGTCAAACCATTCGTGTATGCGACTCAGCGAACTTATCAATTGCGTTAGAAGATGACAGACCCAGGTGGAAGACACGAGCGAGTTCTTGATCGTAGACATCTCGTTGGCCTACAATATAATCTTGGGCCGCCCTCTCATCATCGGTTCTGAAGGAGTCATTAACCTCAGGTACTTCACGCTTCAAATACCCACACATCAAGGGATTGCCACGGCCCAGGGAAATCAACAAGCCCTCAGGAGACATATTTAATGTCCCTAAAAGCAGAACCTTTATCAGTGGAGGATGAGCTGGATCAAGAGAAGACCGCTGAGCCGGCAGACATGATGGTAGCGGTCACCTTAGCAGAAGGGAAAGAAATCCGCATGTCCAGGGAGTTGACTAACAGAACTAGGGAAAAAATCTTAACTGTGTTGCGCGAAAGAGTCTAGGCTTTCGCATGGACCTCAACAGACCTCAAGGGAGTCAGCCCCGAAGTTGCAGAACATAGACTGAATGTTCTCCCTCAAGCGAAACCAGTTAAATAAAAATGAAGAAACCATGCTCCGGAAAGACAGAAAGCCATTAAGGAAGAGGTCTCTCGCCTACTGGAGGCCGGACACATCAAAACAGTTCGCTACCCCGACTGGATCGCCAATATAGTGCTAGTCAAGAAGCCGAATGGAAAATTCTGCATGTGCGTGGACTTCACATATCTAAACAAGGCATGCCCAAAGGACAGCTACCCCCTTCCCAGTATTGACATGCTAGTGGATGCTATGGTGGGCTACGCTATGTACTCTATGTTGGACGCGGCATCAGGATACAATCAGATACCCATGGTCGAAGAAGACAAGGAAAAGACATCTTTCATTACACACGAGGGCATATACTGCTACAACATTATGCCCTTCGGTCTGAAGAATGTTGGGGCCACATATCAGAGAATGGTTAACGAAATATTCGACGATATGATAGCAAAGGAAGTCGAGCTGTATGTGGATGACATGATTATCAAGAGCAAGGCTCAAGAGGAACATGCCGCGGATATAGCCAAAGTGCTGACAGTGTTGGAGAAATACGAGCTGCAGCTAAAACCGGAAAAATGTGCCTTCGGCGTAACGGGGGGGGGGAATTCTTGGGATATTTAGTCTCGCAAAGGGGAATAGAGGCCAACCCCGACAAGATAAAGGCGGTGCCTCAGCTTAAAGAACCTCAAAGCATCAAGGATATCGAGCGCCTCAATGGTAAACTGAATGCCATGGGCCGATTCATTTCGTGTGCAGCACGACGATGTATTCCTTTTTACAAAACCTTAAAAATGAAGAAGTTCGTATGGGGAGAAGACTGCGCCACAGCTCTTGCCCAGGTCAAAACATTTCTAGTCTCCCCACCCCTGCTGAGCCACCCCGTTGCAGGTATGCCACTATATCTTTATCTCAGCACATCGGAGGAAGCAATAGGAATGGTACTCGTCAGGGAAGAGGGCGCGGACCAATTCCCAGTCTATTAAGGCAACCGAGCATTGAAGGGCGTCGAAATCAGATATGGTCGAATGGAGAAGCTAGTATTCACAATAGTAGTGTCCTCCTAAAAATGGCACCACTACTTTCAAGCCCACACAATCATTGTATGAACGGATTTGCTGCTCAAGAAAAAGCTTCAGCACCCCGAATCCTCTGGACGCCTCGCTGAGTGGTCCCTTAAGCTTACCGAGTTTAACATCCACTTTGAACCAAGAACAGTAATGAAAGCACAGGCATTAGCAGATTTTGTACAAGAAGCTCCACTACAGAAAGAAATACCAGAGGCGACATGGCGTATGTTCATAGATGGTAGCTCTAATATCACCGTGGCTGGTATAGGAATTTACATTGAAGGTCCAAGAGGGATAGTGATTCGGCAGGCTGCTAAGCTGGAATTCAGGGCCTCCAACAACGAGGCTGAATACGAGGCGCTGATCTTTAGTTTTAGAGATTATTAGAGCCATTAAACCGGACAACATTAATATCTTCAGCGAATCTAGTTTGGTGGTCAAACAATTTGGCGGAGAGTACAAAGCCAAAAGTGAGCTCATGAGGCAATACCTTGCCCGAATCTCCTCTCTAATCAAAGAGATACGTTGCGAAGGTATTGAAATATCAATCAGGCAGATTCCTAGAGCGTTGAATGCCGAAGCTGATAGACTGGAAAAAGGAGCATCCAACGAGGAACAAGAAATAATACTTCCCTGTGTTCTTTTGCGGATACATACACCCAGCATGCCAGCATCGGAAGTGTTACACATAGAAGAGGAGGAAGAATGGTTCACCCCCATTCGTAAGTATTGGAAAATGGTGAGTTGCAAACAGATGAGCGTGAAGCTCAAAAAATAGTGAGGAAATCCTTTCACTATGCGATGATCGGCGGGCAACTATACCGGAAATCCATTAGTCATCCATGGCTGAAGTGTGTGGGCCGTGTCAACGCTGATTAAATATGTGGTGCACATGAGAAGAAAGATGTAATGATGCGAAGAGCCAAGCTACAATCTTTCTACTGGCCAACTATGGAACTAGAAGCCAAAACAAGGGTCCAATCTTGTAAAGCTTGTCAAGCTTTCGCCAAAACATCATCAGCACCGACTGGGCTGAGATCTATAATTCAGGCCGCATGGCCCTTCGCCCTTTGGGGCGTAGAACTAGTAGGACCCTTACCAAGGGCGAAACAGTAGAAATGATGGATTATTATGGCTGTGGATCACTTCACCAAGTGGGTAGAGGCTGAACCCTTGTCAGCCATCACACCTAAACAGGTCACTTCTTTCTTTACCAAAAACATAATGTCACACTTCGGCATTCCCCACACCATTATAGCGGATAATAGGACGTAATTCAACTGCCACACCTTCAAATGTTTCTATCAACGGCTAAAGATACGACTCCGCTTCTCCAGTGTCTCCCATCCTCAGACAAACAGCATGATGGAGGTAACCAACCGGACCATCTTGGAGGAAATCAAAACAAGAGTCCAAGAACATGGTTCGGCATGGCTGGAAGAGCTAAATAACGTCCTTTGGTCTTACAGTTCACCCCCCGGGTGGCGACGGGTGAAACCCCCTTCCTTCTCACTTACGAAACATAGGCGGTAATCCCTGTTGACATCGGTGCACCCAGCGCGAGGGTAGCAAACTACATCGAAGGTTCCTCAAACGAATACTTGCTGAGGAGCAACTTGGACTCGTTGGAGGAAAAGCGAGAGCAAGCCCTCATTCGCATGACGGAATATAAACGCCGTATAGCCCTCATCCGCAATAAGAATATTAAGCCTCTAACGTTCCAGGAGGGCGAGTTAGTCCTACGCAATACGAAAGACTCGCAAGCAAGGGAAGGACGAGGAAAACTCGGCATCAAGTGGGAAGGCCCCGTTCAAGGTGACAAAATGAATAGGAAGCAACGCATACAAGTTATCCACCATTCGGGGAAAAATCCTACCTCGCACATGGAACACAATGTCCCTTCGAAAGTTTTACCCGGGAGCCTGATAAGTAATTCCTTGTATATTTGTTCATAGTCATGTTTTGTAAACTTTCAAGGCAATTAGAATACAATGTTCCGTGATTCTTTCATTATGCTAAAAAAGCCCGCAGGGTCAGATCAGCGAGATCCCCTCGATGCTATCACGCTTTAAAATTAAAGTAAGTTAAACAGCCTGCAGGGTTAGATCAATGAGATCCCCTCGGCGCTATCACGCTTTGAAATTAAAGCAAGTTAAACAACCCGCAGGGTCAGATCAACAAAATCCCCTCGGCATAATCACGCTTGGAAATTAAAGCAAGTTAAACAGCCCGCAGGGTTAGATCGACGAGATCCCCTCGGCGCTATCACGCTTTGAAAGTAAAGCAAGTTAAATAGCCCGCAGGGTCAGATCAACGAGATCCCCTCGGCATCATCAAGCTTTGAAATCAAAGTAAGAAAAACAACCCCTAGGGTCACATCCCCCTGAGTTCCGCTGAACAACATAAAAACCAAATTAAGCTACAATTCAACTAATTCAGCATCTTTGTCTCGATGGCTAATCCAAACAGAGGAACCAACATCATACCTTAGTTATCAAAGAGCAGCAAATTAGCAAAAATCAACATAGACTATGTATTCAGCAACTTAATAAAACAACCTATCGACAGGCGATGATATTAGCGTAAATATTCCATTAATAAGGCAAATTATGAGCTCACAACAACCGAGCCCAATAGCTACAGAAGTTCAAAATTTTACAAAGAATTACAAAATAGAGGAAGAGGCATGCTAGAGGCTATCACGACTGAACTTCCTCCTCATTCGTCGCCACGGAGGACACATTGGAATAAGAGGGCTCTGGCGCGGGAGGCCCAAAGATACACACATCTTCCTCCCAGCGGTCGAGGGGCTCATCCGGCGGAGCTATTTGGGCAAGGTCGTCAATATCAGCCTCGGGAAACTTAACACGCACTGCGCGAAGAAAAGCGGTTCAATAGCTAAGATGATCTTCTCGCCAGTCTTCGCGGGTTTGCTTCACCTTCAGCTTGTACTTGGCTCTGTGACGCTCAAATTTAAGCTGAAGATCTCACAAGGCCTCGGTCTTCCCTTCGACGTTAGTCCTCCAATATCCCAACCCCTTCTTCGCGTTCTCCAGATCCTTCACCATCTTTGCTCTCTCCTCTCCCTCCCTCGCCAACTCAACCCTCAAATCCTCTACTAGCGCCTTTAACCTCTTTTACTCAACCTCGGTGGCAGATTTAACTTTGGCTAACGCCACCTCATGCTTCTCTTCTAATCCCCGCATTATGTTGATCAACTCCTTCCTCTTACTCTCAGAATATTCCAAATCCGTAAGAGCTTGAGTCAGCTCTGCGGTTTGTTTCTTGCCTATCTCCCCCAACCTCCAAACAGTCTCCTCCAGCTCAGTAAGGGTATCGCGCTCTCGTTGGACCTCTTTCAGCCATTTGGCACTACCTTAGGAGGCGGTATAAGCTGTCTCCACTTGATGTTGTGCCTCAACCAGCGCCTTCACCACCCGATGAGCAGTAGAAAAAGCCTTCATAGCAAGAACAGGGGTAAATTAGACAACAATCAACAGCAAGAATAAGTGACGCATATATGACTAGTGATCCAATCTCCAAACACTCAAGTACTTACAAGCAAAGCTTGCTGCTCAACATAGGCCCCCAGTTCGGCAGGGCCCATAGAGCCGAAGCTCGAGTCTTCACTAGGGGGAGCTCGGTATAGCGCCCCAGCTCCCCCAAAACCTCTGACTTCAGCAGCGACACATCTTCCCCATGGACCTTTAGCCATAACTGCAAAGAAACCGAGCAAAATTCAGTAAGCAGCGTAAATAGAAACAAAAAGAAGGGTAAATTCTAGTCATTAAACGTACCAATGGAGGATCATATTTAGCCCATTGGACCTGCTCCTCCTCCATCAGTGAAGCTTTCCCTTTGGAGGACTTCCCTCCAGCTTCGCCATCATTACGGGGACGCTTTTGTCCCCTCTCCCGAATTTCCACACCCTTTGTGGGGGTGATAGGAGTTTTCCCCCCTGTGGGGAGGCTCTCTAGGGCTTGTCGCTGTAGTCACGGCTCTAGGCGAAGTGGTCTCTATGACCACAACTTCCCCCGACGCCTCGACGGCCTCCTGCTGAGCAGCCAGAGGATCTAAAATCCCCTGCTCAAGAAGTTGCTGAGCCCAGCCCCCAACAGCAATCTCCACCTGCGACGTCACCTTTGCCGCCGTTGCGGATGTATCACCAGTAATCGCAACCTCAACCCCCTTCCCTCCTACCGGAGAGTAGACCTGGGCACGAGCCCGTTGACCCGTGGAACCCGTCCATGCCCGCTCTTCATGGGATGGGCTTGGATAAGGTGATTGGTGATTAGGCCCGACCCGGCCCGAACCCGAAGCGGCCCGAGTAAAATATATGCCGGGCTTGGTTTTAATAATAAAACCCAAGCCCGGCCGGTCCGGCCCGAAATAATAATTATTATGTTAAAAATATATATTTATTATATACATTTAAAGTAAAAAAAATTATATGGTTGAAAATTTTCATATTTTTTGCTAAAGTTTAACATTTAAACTCAATTTTATGACTTATGCTACAAATATATTTGGAATTATTTTTTAGTAATAAATTTTAATTTTTTTAGTTGAAACAATTAATAGTTAGGCCCGCGGGCCGGGCTTGGTT